>CAUZXS010001434.1:17500-35000 GCA_963585895.1 Sepioteuthis lessoniana | reverse complement strand
ATGAAAAATCTAGAAATCGTTATCGGTCAACACTTAAATATTTTTCCCTTTCTAATGATTGGACAGTAAAAAAAAATCAGTCAGTTTTGGGAAAGGTGTCATTGCTGTTGAAAAATGTATTTATTACAGGAATCTGAAAGAAAGGCAATCATGCATTGGTAAACGAAAGAGGCTTCCAACTCATAATTTAATCATAATCTACAACGCAAACTTCATGTTCTCTGTTTGGTGGGATTAAAAGAAATTTGATATTCCAAATTGCTGAAAACTGGAGAAACAATTTCTTTACAACAATCTTTAATTTTGCATGAACCTTCTTTTTACGAGAATATCGATCTGCTGTTTTACTACATTTTGTTTTCTTTCCTTCTTTCATCAAATGCGTTGCAGTAAATCATCACGTGAAATGCGAAATACTCCAGAAAATGCTGATACTCTGGAATTATCACGGTCCGATGATTATTGAAACCGTTTAAAGACTTTACAGAAAAATACAATGATCAATGGATAAAACTTGCCCAAATACTGACAATTAAATATCTATAATACAAATAATCCTCAAAAAACCACGTTGAAGTCGAATTAACTGATAGATTTCAACTTAGACAACTAAATAAACAAACGCCTAAGTAAAATTAATTAGAAACATTTTGGGTTAATCAAAAAAAAAAAAAGATCAGTCCAAAAACCTGCCTCCTACAGATTGATCCCAAAGTAAAGTCGTTACAATACACTGAGATGGTGAAACAGTCAGTTCTGTACACAAGGACATCAGAAAATGATTTTCATCCAACGAATAGTTATGCTACGTCAAGCGTTAACTTTCAGCCCGTCTTTTGTGGGACATCACTTCCGTTTAAAAGATTATATTTTCATTAGAAACTATCGCTTGACAATGATTTAACGTCGTATTCTGTTGGCAATAATAAAAAGAAACTGCAGACAAATATTCCTGCTAGTATCTATCTATCAATCTCTCTCTCTCTCTCTCTATATATATATATATATATATATATATATATATGCCATAATTTTTCTGGTGTAACACCCAATTAGGCTGCCAGAAAATATTCTGACTGAATATTGAATATTTTGAAATTTCAAATACTGTTATCCCAAAAATGTTTTAAACTTTTACAGGTAACTAATAAAAAGAAATACGCAAATGAAATCCCCCTCTCTCTCTCTTTCTCTCTCTCTCTTTCTTTCAATCTATCTATCTATCTATCTATCTATCACACACACACACACACACACTTGTACACACGCATACGCAGATATTTATGTCTATTTTTGTGAGAAGATATTTAAAATCACAATGCATACTCATGTACACGATGAGTATTTATGTGTGTGTGTGTTTAATTTCCAGATGATCTCTGATGTTTTCTCTAGCATTACTTTAGCTACCTTTCAAAAAATCAAAGTTGAATCCAATTAGCTGATCCACGCATATTTGCTCTTGACATTTGTAAATATATTTATCAGAAGTTTTTTTTTGTTGTTGTTGTTGTCAAGAAAAGCTTTTGCTTCTAAAATCTGGAATATGTAATTTCCTTTCTTCTCGAGTGTTACGTGGAGAAAACAAAATGATTTAATCCACAACTGAGAAAATTATTTTTGTGATTGCATTTAACACAATTGTTATTGCTTTTTAAACTGATCATTAAATAGTGGAACTTTTATTGGCACTGATAATCAAGTTTTGTCATTTGATGCGAAATGTACATGGTTGAATGTGAAATATTTAGTTTTCAACTGTCTAATTGAATTCAAATGTATGTATTTACTAACTATTTATCAACTGTAACGAAGGCCATTAACGTGAAGTGAAATCCAGAAGAGCTCCAGACCGAATTCGAAATTCTCCTGTAAAGTCAATATCATCATCATCATCATGTCGCGCTGGTAGCACGGATATCCCTGACCCTCTCTCGCCACTTCTCTCTATCGTTCATCGCCCTAGGCAGGTCTTCAGGACAACATCCCGTATCCTCACATAGCTGCTGAATGTATGTTCGTGCTGGTCGTCCTGCTTTTGCACGGCCATGTGTGGGGGTCCATAAGAGTACATCTCTTATGAGTTCGTCCCTGCTTCTCCAGCAGTGTCCTGCATGTCTGGTTCGTCTAACTTGAATAGTTTTCGTGATAGTGGGCAGGTGGCCGTACAGTTGGTGTCTTGTGGGGTGTTGCCGCCAGGACTTGTTCAAGATTGCTCGCAGCATTCTTATGTAATTGCCGTCTAGCTTCTTCTTCAGGCGTTTTGTTAGAGTCCATGTAGTGCAGCCATATAGCAGTATCGATGTGACCGCTGCCTGGAAGAAACTGCGTTTCATTTTATCGGTTAGGTCTGATTTCCATATAATCGATAGCCTATTGATAGCTGTCCATGCTTTCGTTAACCTCGTTTCGATGTCCTTTTCGGTTGATTCGACGCTGCTTCCGAGGTAAGTGAATTTGTCTACTAGTTTAAGAGGGGTTCCTTCTAGAGTGGAGATGTTCCCCGTTTGATTATAGCACATATATTCCGTTTTAAAGTCAATATACTTACGATAACAATCGTGAGGCCATGCATTTATTTGAACGATTGAGGTTTTGATTAATTTTTACTGTATTTCAACTCGTCTAAAATCATTCTAGAGCTTCAGCTTAAAGAATCCCGTTCATTGTATGTTCATAGTTATAATTTAGTTGTATTGTGTCTTAAGATTTTCTCTTGGACTGGGTATTATCGAATAGGAACAATTTTAAAACAGAATCTTTGAGCCACAGATTAGACCCAAATATGTACAAACACTTTTGGTCGGAGTGGACATAGGAGTAATGGCACTGAAGGAATACTCAACAGTATACAGATCTCTAGAACTGAAGCCTCATCAATCGATATAGTTTAGTGCCATACTTAGGACATATATATTTAGATTGTCTTAACCCTTTACAAATGATTGAGTTAGCTGATTTTAATTCTCGCCGACGTTCTCTATATTTATTCGAACTTAAAAAACACTAATTATCAAATTTAGAATGGATTTTGTTAATCATATTCCGGAAATAATTTGAATTTAGTCTCTAAGATAAAGATAGAAATGAAATGTTTTCGTTAGAAAATGTAGTCGATTCAAAAATTAATGCATGTTTCAGATGAGGTCGTTGAAACTGATCATCTTAAGTAATATTTTACTTCTAAAAATGCCCTTCCAGTTGGTCTTTCAATGCGCTGCAGAAGTTAAATCTCCTTTTGGAAAAGGTGCATCTCAGGAATTATAATAAACTCTATCTGAAGATGAGGCCCCAGGTCGAGAGTTCTGGTAAGTGTGGAGCCACATTTTCTTTACTATTATTCTGAAATCCATTTAATGTGTATAAAACTTAGCAGTAACTGACAGGAATACCTGATGCCAATATTTATATTAAGAATAATTACTGGAAGCAATAATTGTTTGTTAAGGATTATCATTACTTAATTGAAGTCATATAAATTGGTGCAAATTATTTGTATTAGGTTGGATTCTATATTTCATATATCTGCCTGATTTTTTTCAAATCTCTAAAAAATCACCTGCACAAAACTGAAATATAGATATGAATAAATATGAATGTACAATGAACACAATTACATAAACTCAAGGTATAAAGTGGCGTTTGTCAAATTGAAGCGACGCTAAAATCAGTCAATCTAAAAAATGACTTTTAATAAAAATATTCGAGATCATATTCAGAGTTAAAAAATCTTTAAAAAGGAACAACACATTTGGGTAATCCAAAGAAGTATATATTTACTCAACCCATACTCTTTGCAGTCAGTTGCGGCTGTAGAATACACTGACTGCATCTCTGCAGAAGGGTAAAAAAACTCCCAATGAGTGTCCTGGATATTATACTTAATCATCTGATACCCAGTTTTCAGCCTTGGGGATTTGGGGAATGTGCTGAAACCCTTACCATGGCTACCAGGGCCACTCTGAACTGGGGTGATAGCACCTGATAGGGTCTTATCTATGAGTCCAATATAACAGTTTTACATTTAAATTGTGAGCCAACAAATGACTTTCATTAAATCGAATTGTCAGAAATAAAACTGTTTGACAATTTAACTGTACTTGCTAAGAAATCATATATACTTAATATACGCATAAACAGGAGCTGGCGTTAAATAACCTACAAAGTTTGATATGCCATAAAACCCAACGAACCAAACAACCAAGCATCCATCCATCAACCCATACGCCATGTTTAGGAAGTAATACAAGGGTAAATATTCAAGCAGAGTATAGAAATTTTAATCTATAATTTTCCTTCTCCTCAACCGGTTGCTTTATCAAGTTAAAAAGACCCGAGTCTGATCTACTGTTCACCAATAGCTAACTCTTATCTAAAAATAAAAACCATTAAGCCAAAAGTGTTTTCTGAAAACAATTCTAAATTTATGGACGTGATCGTTTTAAGTCGTAAGTAATGAAATGTAAGAGTTAAAGAAAGAAATGTAACTTATGTAAATCCTTCCTGACGAAAAGCGTTTAAATTTCTACATGGATAGCTTACGTTCGTTTCAATCTAAAACTCATGTAAAAGGCGTGAATAGTCTTCTTCCTGTGATATATAACAGCAGTATTGTTGGAGGAATTTCTCCTTGTCGTTTAGTTTTTGTATTTTGCAAATATTTGCGTGAACGTTTTTATGGTGAAACATTAATGTGCAAGGGTCTACTGGATAGAAGGTATTTGTATTCATGCGGATATGTATTAATTTGAATAATTGGATTATTTTATTTGTAACTTTTTAAAAGTAATTTTAAATGATGCAAATGTCATACTCTTATACTTTGTGGTTTGTTACTCAATATACGTATTTATTCAATATCATCGTCGCTAGCATGATTCAATGCAAGATAAATTTTTAAGTTGAGAATATCTGGTTTGATTTCCTAGATTGGATGCTTAGTCGAGGCTAGAAAACTCAATCTGCACAAATATTTACATTTAGTTTAGCAGATTGATTCAATTGTGTTGGGACGAAGTGAAATACAAATGGACTTTTCCAGGATTTGAACAGATGTCACCTATTTTATATCCTCCTACCACAGAAGTTACACTAAGCATGCCTCCTTGGCTTACATATATGGAAAGAGCCAAAGCGCAAACACAACTTTGCATTAATCTACACACACACACACACACACACACATATATATATATATATATATATATATATGAAAAACAGGTATGTTATTTTTTTACATCTATCGTACAAATACCTAATCAGGCGAAGACATTTTGCTTTGTGGAAAACATCGTAACATGGTGCCCGGACGAAGTCCCTAAACAACGTACGTGTCCCAAAAAGCGTTTTTTTTTTAATCAACATCGCGTGTCATCGATGTGCAGAATGAAAGAATTATATATATATATATATGTGTGTGTGTGTGTGCGCGCGCGTGTCTGTGTAGAAAATGAGAGAAAAATTGAGAGAGAGAGAGAGAGAGAGAGAGAGAGAGAAAATGAGAGAGGGAGAGAGAGACTTAGGGGAGACTAAGTAAAGGAGAATATAAATGTAGTCATTTTGACTGACCTATTTCACTCTCTCTCTCTCTGTCACTTTCTCATATATATATATATATATATATATATATTCCTCGTATGAAAGAAAATTCACCGAGGTGCTGTAGCAAACGTATTATACTCTAAGACATTTCGAATAATAATGAAACGTATTAAACTTCTTATCCCGAAGGCATGGGTTAAATATTAACACTACTGTTTTTTACGAGGATAGTTTTGGCATTATATAGCTTACGAATATTGTTATGCCATTAAACCAAGAAGCCAAATATGTACTAAGATCTTACCACCTAACTATAACAGATGATGAATATGACTAGTTAACCCAATTTCCTCCCTTTTCAATCTGAAAATTGTACTCACCACATAAAAACTTTTACTTCCTGACTATTATATATATATTCAGTGTGGCTAGATACGTAGGACGCACGAAGGTGGGATCGAAACCCGCCCAACTTTACGTTAGACTTAGTATCAGACCGCGCGGCCAACAAGCGTAACAGGTCAGCTAGGGAATTATAAGATATTAAGTAGTAGTATCAGCATTCGTTTGTTTACATTTAATACCTTACCGGATACCAGAGTGCTCAGTTCGGTAAAAGAGCTCATATATATATATATATATATATATATATATATATATATATATATATATATATATATATATATATATATTCATTTTTATACCTACTCGCCCATAATATCATTGATCATTTTTGTTCAAAACTTTTCATATTATAATTTCTTTTTTAGTTATCTTATATTATGTATAGTGCTAGTCAAAATTGATGTAATTATTTACTTTTGGATCGGCATTTCCGATTCATATCACTGTAGCTACAAGGTTTGCCAACCATTTTTCTTTATTCTTTTTTTTTATTTTTCAAATGGGGATTATCAAATACTTGTCAGTTTTTATCAGGTTTTCTGACAGGCTTACACCTTACCTAGAACATAACATGAATAACACAGACAATGTTCTGGTATTCTATTTTTCGTGCTTGACGAATACTTTTTTTTAAACCGAAAGTTGATTACGTCGTTTAAACAAAAATACATTTGTTTCTTTTCTTTCCAAAGATGTTCTCGTAAAATAACAATAGAAACAGAAATAATAGAATAAAAATGGAATATATTTTTGGCGGGAAATATTTCTATGTTTCCCCGTCTGTTCAAGTGAAACTATTCTGATGCGTTGGATTTTGACTTTTGACTCAGGATCTTTCTTTGTAACATGTTAAGAGCAGTTTCTGATGTGACAGCTTGTTACGCCTTTATCCCCAATGTTTCAAGTCTATTTGTAGTTATTAAAGATGCCGACTGCTTTCGAGGTGTGCCTTAGTGTTTGTCTGCTTTGGGGATAAACATGTCTTAATAATATAAAACCGCTTGTAAATAGGAGGCGAAGACTGAATGTAAATGCAGTGAATGCGCAGCAAGGCTCAAAGGCATCCAAATGCAAAACTTTCTTCACACGCTTCTGCAAGACACGCTATATTTATTCATACATAGCAAACACGTTATATATTACTAGAATGGATTTTGTATTCAGTCTGATTTATAGAAAAATGATCACCTCCTGTGAATTCGGTGTGTGGGTTAATGTTTGCATAACAAACATTATATATATATATATATATATATATATATATATATATAGAGAGAGAGAGAGAGAGAGTGGGGTGTACATGTGCATGCTTGTTGGGAGCAAATCTTTTAGGTAGATCACAAACATACATTCTTTCACCACGGAGTAATAAAGCGTGTGCGTAGCGCGCACGCGCACACACACACACACACACACACACACACACACACACACACACACACGCTATGTACATGCTTAGATATTACAAATATATATAAGCATAAACATATTGAGGGAGAGATACTGACTGACTGACAGACAGACAGAGAGAGCGATGGACAGACAGACAGATAGAGATAGAGACAAAAGGTACCAAAGAAAGATTGATATCTCTGCACACACACACACACACACACACAAACACACACACACACACATGCTATGTACATGCTTAGATATTACAAATATATATAAGCATAAACATATAGAGGGAGAGATACTGACTGACAGACAGACAGAGAGAGCGATGGACAGACAGACAGATAGAGATAGAGACAAAAGGTACCAAAGAAAGATTGATATCTCTGCACACACACACACACGCACAAACACACACACCACACACACACTCACACACACATACACACACATATATATATATATATATATATATATATATATATATATATTCATATATATATATATATGTGTGTGTGTGTGTATGTATGTGTGTGTGTGTGTGTGTGTGTTATTTACATAATGATTAGCGTGTTCGCCAATGGTCCGGGAGACC
Organism: Sepioteuthis lessoniana; assembly: GCA_963585895.1. Taxonomy (NCBI): domain Eukaryota; kingdom Metazoa; phylum Mollusca; class Cephalopoda; order Myopsida; family Loliginidae; genus Sepioteuthis; species Sepioteuthis lessoniana. Next base: position 27,061 of record CAUZXS010001434.1, on the reverse strand, counting down.
AAGTTTCTATTTTTGGTCAAGTCATACTAAAGACTCAAGAATAGTACTTGATAGGTCCTTGCTTAATGCTCAGAATTTTAAGATACGGATCAAGGGTAAGGGAAGCAGTCTAAGAAAAGCAGTAGCACCCTCCACTTTACTTCGGTGTAATAGCTACTAAAGAGGAATTTTCGGATTGGACTCAACAATTGCTGCTAACTTGTATATATATATATATATATATATATATATATATATATATATATATATATATATATATTAATGAGATAGATAATGGAAGTGATCGATTTATATCCGTAAGGTTTTTATATATATATAGAGATAGAGAGAGAGAAAGAGAGGGAGAGAAAGAGAGAGGGAGGAAAAGACATATCCTCTTTTTTTACATAGTCGACGCAATCACTCACACATATCAGTATCAGTAACACCTAAGAAAATATGTTCGTTTTTTTCCAATATATGAGTTGTTTCGCTGTCATAGAGATTATTGCCGCGTTGATAAGCGCTTAAAAGTTACCCCAATTAAGATAAATATAAATAAAAATTTCAACTTCTAGTTTTGTTATATTTTTTAGATAAATATTTTGATTTCCCTTTGACTTATATTCTTCGTAAATCAGAAAAAAAGAAAAAAACAATTAACATACAGCCTACCAAGTAACATGTAGCGAAAAGAGGGTGACGTTTCCGACGTTCGTTCGATGATTAACTCTTACTGATTCTTCCTCTAATTTTTCGAACCAGTCAGACTGTGGATTTAAGATGTTTAAAGACGATTAGTATTTTCCGAGAAGATAGTTGAAACTGGAAATTCCTAAAAGAAGATATGAAACAGAAGTATTGGCTGCCTTTTTCTTCTCAAGGTCATAATAACAAGGTATAATTATGAAACTATTGCAACGCTGAGTTTCGAAAAGAAGGAAATCTTTTGAAAAGATACTCACCAAGATAAGGTGTTAAGCCAACAGCTCGTGTCTTGGGTACCTGACTGCATAAGACATATGACTAACATCAGGTGACAAAAGATACTGCGCCGAAAATTCACCGATGAAAAGAGAAAGTGAAAGTCCGATTCATTCCGTGACCACTTTTTTGCCCATGAATTTTAATCGTTAGAGTTATCAAAAACCATCCGGAGCGATCCAAGGAAGAGTGTCAGGCAAGAAATTGATAAAAATTTCGAAACTAAACCAAGATTATACTTACTGTAACACAACTGATATTCTAGAGACAAAATGAACTCATTTTTTCTATCAAATATACATTTACCAATCGTGTCCCTAGGTTTTTCTTTTATATATGATTATCATAAGACAGATACTAATTTTATTTTTTAACAAGATAAATGTGCGGATCACTTCCGCTGCCTGCCGAATTTTTTTGATATTCGGTATAGTTGAGACAAAATAATCTTATCACTCGTGTCCGACGGTCACTTGAGAGCGTTTTCAAAGGAGTATATTATAAGTGAGCACGAAATTCAAATCCTTTTCGTCCTCGTAGGGGACACTTAAAACAAATTTTCTGTTTGCACAGACAGGGTGGGGGCTCCCCCACCAACCTCGTGTTACAATATCTTAAACATATAAGTCTTTATTCAACGTTATTATTCTCTATCTCATTCCCAAATAATTAGGGTCTCTATTACTTATACAAAATGGAGGTGCCGGTGGTGTAATGGTTATTGTCGCAGGAATTGGACACGGTGACACGAGTTCAAATCCTGGACTGACTGCATTTCAGCACTAATACCCTTGGGAAAGGTATGAATCTAATTATTCTCCCACCAACTATGGGTAAATAGTAGGACAGACTAGGTTCTTCAGCCTTGGTGAGGCATCTAGTCTAGGAGAAGAAAACTCTTAATTCAAACCTGTAAAACTCCGCTTAAAAATTGACCTTGTGTCATATCCTGCCCGAGCGGAGGGGTTGGTAAATATGATTACTTATACAAAATACGCTTTCTGTATCATAGAGATTTAATTACACGACCACTTTACTCATCGTATTTCATGTGATTTTTATATCTGAACCAAGCTTATTCCGATAATTGGGTGATTTATTATTTCGTTGTGATTTGTTATTGCATATTTCTGCAGGGGGAAATACTAAACACCTCTCAGCTAGAGTTGTCCGAATTGTTTTCCTCTCACTGTAATAATGTTAAAAGTAAGTTTTGGTATATAAATACGACAAAAATACGAAGAAAACCTTCAGTCATCGGTATCATAGCCTCTACTACACAAATCATGATTCATATCGAGTTAATTAATAATCATTTATGCTATTTCTTTAGAGGTTTAAGCTGTTATGTTGGTGTAAACTCCCTTGACACATTAAGAAAAGAAAGTATGTCCGTAACAGGAGTTTGAAAATGCCATGGTAAAATACTGGAACATTTAGTGAGCTTATGTTAATTGTAAGAATGAATACTAAATTTTTAAATCGTATGGAATACGCTGTATGAATGTGCAGTTACAATAGAAACCGATACCATTAATTAATGGGGGTGTCCTCGTGGTGTAATGGTTAAAGCGATGAACTGCGGAATCGTAGTAAGCGAGTTCGAATTCCAGTCGCACTATTACGTTCACTTTCGGGCAAATACCCTTGGGAAAGGTATGAGCCCCCTTATCTTTCCAGCTATGGGTTAAATAGTACCACTACTGTTCTAGGAGAATTGCTTTGGCATTAAATAGCCTACAAATGTTGATATGTCATTAAACAAAGGAATCAAACCAAACCATTAATTAATTCATGGTTTTACACCAATTCTATTTCCTCACCAAATTACTGGCCTGTGAGTGTGTAATACTAAAAGATATATGAAATATGAAACAAGGACTTAAACCTTAATCAACAGAGTATATATATATATATACTAAGATCACATGATATGTGCAACGAACTGTTTGAATACTCAAGTCCTGTCATGTCATGTCACCATCCATTACTTCAATCATCAATTCGGTATACGTACAAAAACACCTGATAGACTAGACTAGACGGGGCACTCCGATCGCTCTGATCAAACCAAAGAGACCTCCTGGTTCACTCGTTAATCTACGACCCACCATGTTATAAAACAGCGATAAGATCTTGTCCATAGTAACACTCCATCACATTCGTGACAAAATTGACCTCTTCATGAATCACTTTTGAGTGGCTACAACCGGAGACGCAGCAGAGCCGATATTTTTTTTAGTTCAGGGAATGCTTACATCCGTGGTAATATCCCAGCACTATGCTTTTTTCAAAAAGATCATAGACATGCCCCGGGCCTTTGACGCGATCAAAATAACTTAAATCAGTGGTGTTCTTCACTCAGCTGATTTTCTGCAATTTGCAGTGAGACTGGTTAGATTATTGCTTGCAGATACCAAGCTTAGGTACAAGACGTTCTGTTTCGTTGAATTTAAGACAAGTGACTCTCCTCAAGGAGATCGTTTTCCTTCTGTCCTCTTAACATGCTTAGGAAACATGAAGACCGAAGGAAGACAAAGACACGTGCATCAATGCTTTGCGGTTCCTCTGACATACTGACTCGTCGGATCCATGGATCGAAGATTCCAAGATACTATGTCTATATGATGAACGATGAGTGCCTTTGATGATCTACAATTGCTCAAGCAGGACATTACAGCGACAGATTAGCTTGATGCCAAATAAAGCGAAAATCTGGGAAGTATCTCTAGCCAGGGATGACCTAACAGACAAATTTTTTCAAAGCCTTGCACAAGATGTTCAGCAGTATTCCACAATCAAAAACAATGGAACTGCTACAACCTTTATTTTTTCATGTGCTACTGATAGCTGAACTAATATCTTCACAAAAATCCTTGTAATTTGTTGTAATAGGATCAAACTAGTACAGGCCATGACAGAACTACAAATGCTCAAACTTATTTTGTATGCAACTGTCTGAACTCTAAAATACAGGAATGAGAGCAATAAGATCTGGCAAGTAGCCGAGCGAACTATTGACCCTCGCAAAGAAAAATACAGGTTTGCTCCTAATGATAAATCATTTAATGAGGGTGTCAGATGCTTCAAATTTTTAAAGTGGCAGTAAACTACATACACACCCACGCACACACACACACACATTCATGCAAACAAACACATCATATATATATATATATATATATATAATCATATCACGCTGTTTGATCAGATTTCTTTGATTCTCTCTCTTTTCGTTCGTCCCTACAATTATTTTTTCTTGGTTGATCTTTAAGACTACATCCTCTGTCCTCACCGAGATGTACGTATGTTCTTGCTGGTAGAGCAACATTGGCACATCCCAGTGAAGAGGTCCACAGGAGAACGTTTCTTCTGAATTCGTTCTTTCTTCTTCAACAGTGTCCCACATGTCTTGTTCGTCTTATTTAAACGGGGTTTAGAATGGGAGGTAATGACTTACTACCACCTTTATATATATATATATATATATATATATATATATATATATATATATATATATATATATAAAGGTGGTAGTAAGTCATTATCTTCCATCTCAATATATATATATATATATATATAATCAAAATCTAACGCTAAAATCATTTTTAATAAGCAACATCTTTACGGTAGTCGATGAAAGAAAGGGCCCAGCATTATCATAGTATTATTGTATTTTGACCTTCGATCCGGCCAAAAATGCCATTCTAAGTGATGCACCGGAAGGAAGTGACACATTCCAATGTCAGTTATGAGAGGAAATCGCGCAGGTGAGCTTGGCTGATAATATGGGACAAGGTGTAGGTCACACTTCAATGTGATGCACCGGAAGAGAGTGACCAGTCAACTGTATGACAGTTATTTCCGGGTGATGACGATCAAACATGCCATTCCAAAGATTGAGTGGGCGATTGAGTGGGCGTTGAACTATTATATAACTCTGTCAAGACAGTTAGAGATCAGTTGGATATAAGTTGCTGATAAGATGTGGTAGGGAAAGCCAGGCCAGGCCGAAGGGGCCCTCGGGGCCCCCGATGAGTTGGGGTCCAGAGAAGTTGCTGATAAGATGCAATGAAGAAAGCCATCACCCAGCAGAGTGGGCCTCTTGGCCTCCGGGCCTCCGGTTGAGCAGCCCTGGAGAACGAGAAAGACACAACGCTGACGGCCATTAGAGTGGGGGTCAATATATTGCAGTTCTGTTCGATCTCCAACTCCCTCTCACACGCAAACGTTGCAAATAAAGTGAGAGGTACGTATTTGTTAAAGAAGTCTTCACTCGTCTGTTTTCCGCATATATATGTATTATGTGTTTGTATAGTTAATCATTGTCATGGTTATAGAGTGGCTATACAACAATATTTTTCAAAAAAAACTTTCAGTAACAAAATAAACGCGAAAGAAAATTACGACTGAGAATTTAACGTCGGAAATCGTCATTTGTGACGTCGCTCTTGATTTTGATTCAACTGAATAAAATATTAATTTCATCATGTGTTTTTATTCTGCACACACACACACACACACACACACACACACATACATATCTCTCTCTCTCTCTATATATATATATATATATATATATATATTGGAAAAAATCAATAAAAAAGATTAAAAACATTCCAACTGCTCAAAAATGACCAATCAGCACCGTAATGTCTTCCGAAAAAAAAATCGACAGAATCACGTAAGCTGAAACTTAAAAGTGCTCAAGTAAGGCAAAATTAGAATACCTAAATAGTTAGAAGTTTCAACACTGGATCACCAATTTAGTTCCGACAAAAAAAGGTTCAGCCAATCAACATTTTATTGATAAAGTGGCCACCAGATAGAATGAAAAAATTAGTATGTTAAAAAAGCCACAATTTATTTACCAATTAACCAAATTTTTGTATTACGATATAATAAATCACTGTACACCTGTAATAATGTTGTAAATATCTAACAGTTAAATAGGTATTATATATATATATATATATATATATGTGTGTGTGTGTGTGTGTGTGGGTGGGTGGGTGGTAACTTACTTAGCATTTTTGCTTAGATGTGGCACAAGGCTGTATGTATGGGGCACCGAATGAGACACCTTGAACACCTCGGGTCGCGTAATGGTTAGTAATCTAGAGTAGGAAACTTTCACGCGTGAGTATGTCTCTGTGTATGAAGCTGATCATCTTTTCGCCATATTTTATTGGAAACTACTGACAAAGATTTAGTGTTTAGCTTTTTATTCAGACTTTCTGTTCGGTGAACGAGACGTTGCAACTCTTTTGTAGGCAGTTAAAAAAAACATCCAATATTTTTCCCTGTATAGTTTGCACTTTCGACTTTTGACTTGTCACTTGTAGATGAATATTCTACGCTTATAGAAAAAAACTAATAAATTTGAATTTTTCTCCTCTCTCTCTCTCTCTCTCTCTCTCTCTCTCTCTCTCTCTCTCTCCGGCTGCATCTATCTATCTATCTATCTATCTATCTAAAAATTGTGGGCGAAGGCAAAGAGAAAGGCCAAAATAAAATACGAGAAAAGAGAAATTATGGACAGAAGAGAAAAAAAAATTAAAGCAGCCCTTGGTTAAGTAGTTTTCAAAATCTGTTAACTTTCACGAAGCGGATATCTTTCGAGAAATCTTTCTCCTTCTACATTGTCTTTTTACTCCAGAAGGGAATCAGATTGTGGTTTAGATAATTAAGATACTTCATAAATATTCCGTGAAAGCTCAGATTGTAATGGAATAGCGGGCCAGATATTCGGTGAGAAAATTATTATACTGCGTATTCTTCTTCTGGCAATAATGCAACACCTGATACAAGTCAATACGTCGATAGAGATGAAGACATTATAAGATCTTCTGGCAACAGATGACGTAGTAAGTTTTTTTTTTTTTTGATAGGTGATCAGCCAAATGTATATTTACAACGAAATATTTTGTATTATGGCAGAAAATCTGAAATTATTCATATATTTGAATTTTTGTATATATATATATATATATATATATATATATATATATATATATATATATATATATATATTGAAACCTACTTAACCAAGGGCTGCGTTATTTTTTTTCTTCTGTCCATAGTTTCTCTTTGCTTATATTTTATTTTGGCCTTTTTCGTTGCCTTCAACCACTATTCTTACGCCTCTTTTTCCTCCTTTTTCTGTCTTTTTCCTATGACCGAAGGTTTTTGTCTGCCATGCAAATAGAATATCGACGCAGCCAGTCACTTTGATTGTCATTCATTGTTGAGACGATCAGTCCATTTTGGTGTTGAGTTTTGAAGAAATTAATCGGAAACAAAAAGCAGTGAAGAGAGACTACACATTCACATTGGGAAAAAATGAATCAGACGCGTTGTCACAGGAAAAAATACCCCTCCATTTATTATAAGGTTTCAGCCTACCTTTAGAATGGTCTCGAAAACAGTGAGATAGTACTTTTGTGTCGATGAAAGAATTAATAAATCATAGCCTAACTTCTGTGCGATTTAAGGGAACCAGTTCTGCTCGCTCTGAAATTCAAATCGTCCCTTATCCTTTACCGGTTACCAACTGTTTGATAGAAAGTTTTTGTTTAAAATCCGCAAGATATGAGTTTTTTTTTTGTAAATATGACGTTCACATGGATAATTGCTGTGACATTTATCATTGAAAAATTAAAAAAAAAATGTTTTTTCTTACTAAAACACAAACGACGAAAGGAGAAAAATGTTGAAAATAAAAATAAGTACAGCAAATCTAAACATTAATGAGTATTCTAGAATTGTTTTTCTCTCTATCTCCTAAATTTCTGAGATGTGAAGTTATCAATATTATTCACTGATATAGTTTAGAAATAATAACACTAAGTTTATATATATATATATATATATATATGTGTGTGTGTGTGTGTGTGTGTGTGTGAGCTTTATTATTTTCTTTAAAAAGACACTGCCAAAAATGAAATTAGTCATCTGGTTTTAAATAATACCTATTTATTTACGCTAAAGGACACCGATAGAGTTTATGATAATGCTGAGGCGTACTAAGTTACTTGGAGGTCAAGAGTTTAATTCCTTCCTCTATGTATACAAGTGTCCAGCATCACCAAAAGGAGAATTAAGTTGATATCATGAAGTGATACACAATATCCTCTAAGCATTGGCAATAGAATGAGAATATTGTTTACGCGTATTTAGTATAGAGGGATGGACTTGCAATTGATTATATATATATATATATATATATATATATATAACCCGTAGGGTTGAGTTATATATATATATATATATATATATATATATATATATATATATATATATATAACCCGTAGGGTTGAGTTCTCTAGCGAAGAAGTAGTCGTGTTGCCATTAGCGCCTTTGCAAGTCTCTTCGTATTTGAATTGAGATCTCGGCGGCCGTTTGAACGGATGTATGTAAACAATACTAATTGTGATTCATAACCGTTTAAAAATGTACTTCGTAGCTAATTTCTCCTCGTAGCTAAATGGTTAGAAGCTTTGGCTTGGTGTTTCAGTCAACCGGGTTTCGATCCCAGCTACGGGGAAATACTGTCTAGCCACACTGATGAGTTCTGATAGAACGAAACAGATCTGTCTGTGGATGACGATATATATATATATTATCATTAGCTTGTTTTCTAGTGTTGCCTCATCAATATTTTCCGCTCTTTCTTCTTGACTTTCCTTGATAAAGAATGTTTTAAATATCAAGATTTAATTATATAAAAGGAATCAAACGGTGTAATTTGAAAATAACGATCTCTGAGTAAATCAGTGTATAATGTAGTAAATATCTGAGAGTTGATTAAGTAGTTACATACGTATTTATTTCAGTATGCATACTGTTACATTTAAGTATGGATTTACCTAACCCCCTTCTATAGAATGAATGTGACACAATGTTAGTTTTTAAGTAGATTAATGGTAGTTTGAATTGAGCGTTTTCCTTTTCCTAGACTGGTTGTCAAACCAAGGCTAAATAAAACTGTATGTCTTACTCTTTACCCATAGCTGGGAAAAGGGCAGATGGATACATGCTTTTTGCTAAGGCTTTAGTCAGTTATGAAACACAAACAGCTTTGACCCCAATTCGGTCTGGCTTCACTGATTCAGTTTCCTATGACAATAACCATTACGCCTCTTTACAGTTAAGTGACAAGATGGCTTCTGTTGATAAAACTTCTTTATATTCCATTAGGTCATACCAAAATCGTCAATACAACTTGTTAAGCTTCTTGTCATATACCATCGATCAAGATGACTTTCTAATGAGGGCTGTAGCTTACATTTGCCCACCTAGTAAATTATTTGCCATGAATGCATTATAAAGAACGGCTAAGACGAAGCAAAAACATCACATTATTTTTTTGTTTTTGTATTTTATCATTAAATACATTTGCAAAGTTTTTCAAAGAAAAAAAGAAGAAATTTGTTATCAAAGCTCCTCAGATTTGTAATACGCATAATACATTTTGTTATTGTCCTTCATAAAGGTCAGTCTGATTTGGATCAGATCCCAACACTCATGATATTTACAAGGTAAATTTACCCTATATCAAATGACTCTCCACCAGTATGTAGGTCACGTGACAATCAA
>CAUZXS010001434.1:0-12500 GCA_963585895.1 Sepioteuthis lessoniana | reverse complement strand
ATATATGTACGTATAACTAACCCACGATAACTTCCAATGTATATTTTGTGTATGTAACAAATTTCAGCTTGTTTTATGGAGTAATTCAATGTGAGAATTCTTACGTAATGAAATAAGATATACATTGGATCTTTTTTGCGTCAGTTAAACATACATACATACATACATACATACATGGAAGCTTTGTGCCCGTAGTCGAATGGTTATTGTCAAAAGAAATGGACACGACGACACGACTTCAAATCCTTGACGAGGCTGACTGCAGTAACGTTGCAATAGGAAAGATATGAATCCAATAATTCTCCCACGAGATTTGGGCAAATAGAAGGACAGACTAGGCTCTTTAAACTCCGTATGGTAACCGGTCTAATCGAAGGAAAACTCTGAATTCTTGTTAAACTCTGCTTAAGAAATTGACCTTGCCTGACATCCTGCTCGTGCGCAAGATTGATACATACATACATACATACATACATACATAGATGGCAATTGCTTCGTCTTAACAGACGACAGTCATTACAATCCTCATCACCACCCTTACCACAGTTGCTGGGTGAGTCGTCAGTGACACCCATACCAGGGACCTGGTATGGGTGTCACTGGGAAGCGGTTAGATAAGAATGATCCAGAACCATTGAGATATCTGAACGTACTTCGATGAATTTAAGTGGCACAAGCTTGTACAACACCAATACCATTCACTGCTCGCAAATATAACCCAATGACAAGCAAAAGCAAGATGATTGGTAAATGCGTGGATCACAGGTTTTAGATCAAGAGGTTCCGTCTCCTCGATGGATGTCACACCAGTAACTCAGGAGCCCATCACTCCTAGTGGTTTAAATGCACCCCCAAACACCAATCAGGGAATTACTACGTACCGGCGCACAGCGGTGGTTTGTAATCAGAGTGTCTTTCTTCTTGATGCTCTGTCTTACCGGACTGACGAGCACCATCTACATAAATACACACAATCATACATACACACATACATATATACATACTAAGGTCATTCAATAAATAAGGTAAATTTTGCCTACATTAAGTTGTGATGAATCCTTTTATGTCTCAGATGACTTTTAGCACAATCTTCTGGGTGGAATGCTGTTCCTGGATTTTTTTCTTTACCAGAGAATGTTTTACTCTGCAACGGATTGTCTTTCCACAGTCTCGTTGTAGCAGTCTCACTGTAAGTTATTTTATTAATATATTTTGACTAAAACAACTTCTATGTAAACATAATGCATTCCTCTACAAACTTCACATAGTTCGCACATCTCAATTCCTGTTTCATTCAGAGCAAAACAAAACAAAACGAAACAAACTAAGCAGACTATCATTCGACTATAATATTTTTTCTCAGTTACTCCGTCTATATAAGAGAGCCACCTCTTCATATAGCTATGAAATAATCTGTGTGTTAGATATCTGATGAGATTGGTTTGTCATATGGGGGTGACAAAGCTGAAATAAATTTATTATAGCCTAGCGACATTCTGTCGAGTTTTTCTTTCCAATATATATATATATATATATATATATATATATATATATATATATATATATATATATAACAACAGTGTATGATTGTCATTGTCTCACTAATGCAGTGTAAGTTGGATAGTGCTCAATATCTGTGATAGACCTATTATATAAGAATGAATAAATATATATTAGTCTTTATATATATATATCTAATAGAATTGGTGCTTTTCTGCGTATAAAGACAACATTAAACCAATGGTCGCTGATAAGCATGCATGCTATCATATATACATATATATATATATATATATATATATATATATATATGAAGACAGTGAGAGAGTGTGTGTATATATGTTAGAAAACTACAATAGTGTAATTAAATATTTTTTAATCAGAAAAGTAGTCAATTATTGTACAGGAAAACAAGATAAAAGATAAAATGCATAAATGTTAACTAATTTTCTTTTGTCTGTTTCATAACAATAATTTTCTTGTTTTGTATTTTAAAAAAAAGTATCTTTAGATAAAATATGCGAGTTGAATGGACAAAAGAGGATTAATTGATGAAGGAAAACGTGTTTTGAACACTTCGTTTGTAAGGAAGATCGCTAAGAAGTATCATTCACATACAATAGGACAGAATTGTAAGAATTGATCTTTATGCAATTTTCGAGCGTGCAGTACGACGAAAGAACCGAAGTTTTGAAGTAAGATGGGAGGGATGAAAACATCAGCTATGAAAAAAAAAATTATCAACACATTAGTTCAATCATTTTTAAGTTATATATATATATATATATATATATATATATATATAAGATAAAAAATACTTCCTTGGGGTCATTATGAATTTATTTCTGATTGTGATGACCATAATTATATATAGTAGAAGGAAAATCTAATGATGGTCATCACGCTCAGAAAAAAATTCGATAAAGACACCATAGAAGTGAATGTTTTCTTTTCCCTTTTTTTATATAAACATATTTTTAGCTTTGCACGTTGTACGTGGCGAATTCAATAAGTTTCCGGACTTTTTTTGTATGGGCATTTAAAATTGTCGTAGACACTTGAAAATTCAGAATGTTATTGCTATTCTTCTTATGAGATGACTGACCTATTTTTAAGATTTCAGGTTCAAATCAACAGCTACAACAGTAATTAGAATACACCCTCCTAAAGCCTGATTATCAGAGCCGGTGAATTTCAAAAATGCAATCTGCACGTGAGGACACTTTAGAGGAACGATATGAAATAAAGTTCTGTTTTAAACTCCAGAGAAACGTATGGACTACTCCGCACTGCTTTTCGACCATCTTGCATGAATCAAGCATCAGTTTTTGAGTGACATAAGAGATTCAAGGAGTACAGGGAGTCTGTCAGGAATGATAAGAGGTATGGGAGAAGTAAGGAAGTCAATACATTACAGTTGATTGGCGAAAGGGTTAGGATTAAGATTAGAGTTAGGGTTACTATGTTGAGGTTTTAAGGGAGTTCAGGAAGAGATTCCGTCGGAATGGGCCAGTACTCTTCAAATCGGGTCTGTGGCATTCCCACCAGGACAATGCACCAGTCCAGAACTCCATCCTTGTCACAGACTATTTGACCAAGATCAGCATCAAGACTCGTATTTTGAATCCCAAATTAATAATACGTCGATTGCCATTGACATTGAACAGGCAAATTGGATACTCCAACCCCTTGTATTTCCTCCTCAGATTATATATATATATATATATATATATATATATATATATATATATATATAGGATAGTTTTGGACTGTAAGATTCTCACCTGTTTCCCTATCTACCCAAAGTGTTGATGAGGGAACAAGTGAGAATCTTACAGTCATCAAGTTTCATTGACTTTATGTCTAAACTAATTTAAACACACACACACACACATACACACACACACACACACACACACACACATACATATATATATATATATATATATATATATATATATATATATATATATATATATATATATATACGCATGTGCGTTGGGCGTGTATGGGTTGTGTGTGTAGGAACGTAATTTCTTGTCTTATTATTTTAAATTCGATACCTAAATTAGATTATTTACAATCGATTCTTTTGCCGATTTAATGAATTAAAGCTTAAATATGAATATACAGAGACTGAACTAGGTAAGTTCCTCTGGCAAGCGATTGTTCGTCAGTCTTATGCTATTATAATAATCATTGGCTAAATTTAATTACACTAATAGCTTACACACCCTAATTAATGCAAGTTAAATAAGAACAATCTTTGCGTAATATTCTTGTTGACCAAATCTGTGTACAACATTCCATTTCAGCTCACTGAAAACAAATAGCTGCTGGATAAAGAACGTCTGATTGAATAATGATCATATACTCAGGGGAAAACTGTTTTTAACTGTTTATTTTGAAGAATGATCGCTTTGAACTTTTGCACCCAACCAAAAGTAACTTAACTCTAAGAATTGACATTCCTGTAATAATCGCGAGAACAAAGTGATTTTATATCCTTTTACTTATAGAAGAAAAAGAAATAAAAGAAACACTAACATTATCATAACAATATTTTACATTTTGTATTTTTTTATAATATATAAATACTTTAAAGGTTATTTAATCTTTAAAAAAGTAGATTCATTTGTAAAGGTTTGATTGCTATCATAAATATTCGATTTCAAAATGTTTTATTGCAATCAAATTTCAATTGAAATTGTTCAGATGGTTTGGTTTGGTTTGGTTTGGTTTTATGGCATATTAACCTTTGTAGGTTATTTAACGCCAAATCCATTTTTATGTAAATAATCAGTTCTATTTTAAACAATTCGGTTTAGCATGAGTATACAGTTTAATTGTCAAAAACATTTCTATTTCAAGCTATTCAGTTATATATAACTATTCAGTTTAGTGTAAATACAGTTTTAATGTCGAAAAACAGTTCTATTTCAAACAATTCAGTTAAGCAAAAGCACGCAGTTCAAATGTAAGTACGGTTTAATTGTCAAAAACATTTCTATTTCAAGCTATTCAGTTTACTCAAGCAATTCAGTTTAGCATAATTATGCCGTTAGTTCTATTTACCCCATAGATAGGGCCCTATCAGGTGCTACCACTCCGGGCCAGAGTGGACCTGGGAGCAATGGCAATGAAGGGGTACTCTGCATTCCCCAAAGCTCCAGCACTGCTGGAACCTCACCATCAGATTGTTTAGTGTCATATCCAGGGCACTTGTTGGGTGTGGTGGGGTCTTACCCCTCTGCAGAGGTGCAGTCAGTGTATTCTACAGCCCCAACTGACTGGGCAAAAATTGTTCAGAGTCAACAATAAAAAGCATTCGATTACACATAAGTAAGTAAAGTTAGCGACCATAGTCGAGGGTGACCCGAAGGCTCCCTTTTCGATAGCTACTACACCAAGGTGTAGGGGAGGGCGCTACTCCATTCCCAGGATTGCTCCACTTTACCCTTGAACCGTACCTTATAATGCTGAGTGTTAAGCAAGGTGGTATCAAGTACCATTTTTAAAGTTTTTGGTATGACTCGACCTGGGATTGAACCCAGGTCTCCCGGGCCATTGGCGAACACTCTAACCGCTGGGCCAATGTCCCGGTATAATCCGCCCTAAAACAAATAATTTACACACTATCATATGTTTGTTAGTGATTCTTTTTAGTACTATTTCATTCATAATCGTATGATTTCAATAAACTCTTTCTATTTGATGAGAATGATATTTTCCACGCATACACATGGCTTAAATTTTTCTATCTACTTCTAATAATTTTCAAATAGATCTATTTGGCCCACAGCTTTAACATGTGCTATCGCACCACGTAAAGTGCTGAAGGAGTATTCCATACTCACCGAAGCTGAAGAACTGCTGAATGATTCGGAGTACCACTTCATAGCCATTGCTCCCCGGTCCCCACTCTGGTCCGATGTAATTGTCATATTTATCGGTTAAATAGAACCGTTTGACATTTAACTGAGTGCAAACAAATGACTTTTTCCCTAGGTGAATTTTTAATTACAACCTGATGCAGTTTAGTGAAGAAGAAGAAGAAGAAGAAGAAGAAGAAGAAGAAGAAGAAGAAGAAGAAGAACAACAACAACAACAACAACAACAACAACAACAACAACAACAACAACAACAACTGATATCAGATTATTCTAAATTTATGGTAAGTTTCCATACAATACTGGCACAAAAAGGGAAGAATATTAGAATAGAGTTCACATGTAAAAGCACGCTTCGTATAGTGGTGGGGATGATGTAATGATTCTAGTAATATGGAATGACTAATCCCTCCAATCCTGATACATGTTTGAAAGGGCATTCCACACTACTCAGGTTCGGAAATAGACCCAAGTTCAAATACTAAACGAAATTGTTTGCATTTGACATCGTAGTAAAACACTCGGTAAATGTCTGAATCCACATATTCTCCCATTGGTAAATAGTCGACATGAATTGGTTCTTTTAATTGCTATAACAACTAGTTTATACAAACCAGTTGTCTAGGGCTGAAGTATCTATTGACGGCATTTCTGCAAAGGTGGCATACATCAATCGCTCTAATAAAAGAAAAAATACCAGTTACAAGACCATGTTGGTAAAAAAAAGAGACAGCATTGTTAATTTCACGAAGAAATATTTGGAGAATATCACAGTTTAAACCACAGGAACAAGCCACGCACTTGTGTATTTAACAAACATTTTCACCTGGAGTTGTATATAACACAGCGTCAATAGGTAAACGGAGTAAAGATGGCTTGAATTCAGACTTTTCTTTTTTCTATATCGTTCGGCATACCAAGGTTGAAGAGATAAGTCTACTCTACTATATACCCGTAGCTGATGGGGAGGGAGGAGATAAGTTGTATTTATATATTTACCGAGAGCCGTAGTCGTATGAGTAAAAGCAAACAGTCTCTTTCAAGATTTGTTCTCGCGTACATCTCCCACATTGAGCCATAAGCGTCCCCTCAAAAATTGATATTTGATGCCAAAAACACCCTTGCAACAAAAACAGTCGTAGTACTAAATAACCAGTAATTAGGAAGATAATAATGTCCATATCTCTCATAATGTTTTGAAAGTGAAAGTACTTGCGCGATTGTTGTTCAAGCTCTCTTACTCCAATGTCACAGTTCATCTCATTAGTGAGGACGTCATTGGGGATCCCACAGTTTTAGTATTACTTCTCCTACATTGTTTTGTTTTGTTTTTTCTCATTTTTTGTGACAATGTCTCCTTTACAATGGTAACTGTACATCTGAAACTGACCGGATAAATGGTCGGTGACTATCAAAGTCAAGAAATTTAGCTTATAATAGAAACAAGTTCATCTTCTTCGGAATCTCTACTTATTCTTGGATAAGACGTGCAAAAAAATCAAATCTTAAATTTAAACAAATAGACGATCTTAGTTCTGGAGATTTCAAAATCAGAGTAATTTTTTTCATGGCTTCAAAAGTGATCGACAGTGTTTCCTAGAACCCTGGAGATCCTAAATACCGTGTTGGACAACTCTCTCCCACAGCACGAGCTCTTTGCTTGATTGATCATTTATATTATACTCCTTGTGTGAGGAGATACATAGATAGATAACCACGGAGGGATTTAATGGTCCGTAAAATTTCTAATGATAATGATTCTTCTCGAAGTCATAGACAAGACGATGGATATTTACAATTGCTCTTGAAGATTAATGACTTGTGAATATATTTGTTTCATTGAGAGCATTACGATTCTGACGTCATTGATTTCCTGATATGTACAAAACGGCGCAAATAGAATTAGATAATCGATTTCACACTTGCTTCCTCTAGCTATATAGTATCAATAAATCTTTCGGTTCTTTTAACAGTGAAAAAGAAAAAAAAATACGAATTATTAATGGTAGAAGTTATTACGGAAAACAATGCGCATCAACGGATTTCTGAGTCTGCTTTTCTGATGGAATTTAACTAATAAAATTGAATTACTAAACACCTTAAAGTTATAATAGAAAAGTATAGATCGATACTTTTAGATTTCAAGTGCTTTCACCCATTTCTTTTTAAATTATCTGAAAAGCCCAAGTCAGATTTTCTTTGTCATATTTATGTGAAATGGCACAATACAATGATTTATTGTACAGTAAGAAAGTCATCTAAAATAAAAATGATAATAACTTTAAAAGATAATGATTAAAAGTTACTATTCTTAATTTAACTGATTTGCACATGTGTTTCAAGTATTCCTATCTAATATTAATGATTTGCGAGCAATTACACGATTTCAAGCAACTAGAAATAATAAGATTCTTTTATAAATAATATTACCTTCAAGTGACTTTGCTTAACAGAAATAGTTTGTACACATTTAAATGTTTTCATGTATTTTCTTTATTTAATACAAATATTTGTTTTTAAATAGATCTATTTGACTCATACTTTGGATCCTAACAGCGATTACCACTATCTTGGATTTATGGTCATGAAGGGATGTAAAAAGGAAATCTTACGATCAAATTAAAATCACGTAATTTTTTTCTCGTGCAAAATTATTTTAACTTCATGACGTCATTTTGAGACTAATTCCCATTTTTTATACAATGATTATGTTTAAGTAAACAAGTTATGTTAAATCCTTCTGCCGGGCCTAATGAAATAGAATCAATACTCTTACCTTTTCGTCGTCTATCAAAATAAAAATCCATGCTCCATTTTTTTCTCACATTATCTATTTGTCAGTCATCTCTGGTACACCTTCCCAATGCCAAATCGATTTCTTCTTACGTGACGAAACAAAATAAATTTTCTTGTGTTCTATTGTTTTCGTGACTGGTTTATGACCCTAAGTTCACCCTCCTTGCAAGTATGAGTTGCTCCTGGTCATTTCATGAAACAAATAGAACAAATTCCTCATGCTCTTTTGTGGGAGCTAATTTTCAATAATCCCAGTCACTTCTCCATCACAAAAGGTCTTTGGAGTGAGCCGTTGTAAATTTTGCTAAGTTTACCTAAGGATTTTAAAAAGTATACAAATGTATAAAATTGGATTATTGCTTCTTATCACCTTTTGATATTAAGTGAAACTGACTGAAGTACATTCGACCTGTCTCTCGAGAGACAATTGGTCAAGGGTGAAGGATCTATGATCAAATTTTAGGAGGATATTTGAGATACATATGGTTCTAAAGGAAACAAATTGCAAAGTAGTTTTCAGGCCGCTTGTGTGAGATGGACATTCTTAGTAGAAAATACTAGAATTGTTCTATTCTAGTCATATATTATACGTTCCAAAGAAATATTACCAATTATTCATTACAATGTATGACATTAAACTATGTAACTTGAAATAAATTTGTAAAACTTCTATTTTGAAAAATAAAATTGAATAAATACTGTATAACATACCGTGGGGGTTGCATGAAACCTTTCTATATTATTATGTGCAATTGTAAACATAAATTCAAATTTTGTAAATACTAATGCTGTTTTGAAAGTGGTCACAAGACATCATTGAAAAGAATTCTATTAACTAATGTAAATAATGCCACAGTACTTATCATTCAGGAGAACAAAATACGTAGCTGCAATTTTACATAATCCAATAAGGAATCTATATCAAAACCTTTATATACAAAGACAGTACTTATTAGTGGACAGTTTCATATTATGGGCTGCAGTGATTATGTTATATATATATATATATATATATATATATATATTACAGAATCACTGAGATCAGGAAGGACCGAAACCGGTAAGTTGTTCAGTTTTATTTTTTAACATAGATAAATTTAGTCTTTTTGTAAGTTTGTTTAAATTTCGTATTCTCCATAGAATATATATCTCACAACTCTTCAGTCTGGCTAGACACGTAGGACGCCTGAATCTGGGATCGAAACCCACACAAATTTACGTTAGACTTAGTATCAGACCGCTCGGCCAGCAAGCGTACCACGTCAGCTTAGGTTACTATAAGGTATTATGTGGCAACAGCAGCGGCAGCGTTCGTTTCTTTTACATTTTATACCTTACCGGATAATAAAGTCCAAAATTCGTTCGAAGAGCTTTGCATTATGCGAGCGGCTGCCGAAAATTCATTCACCAGAGTGCTCAACACGCATGAGGGAGTGTATATATATATATATATATATGTAATGAATAATATGGAATAAAACCCTTTTAGGATTATTTAACGTTCTTACGAATAGAGGGGTAATCTCCGTGGCGCAGAAAATAACATGCCAGATTGCAACATCCTCATCATTTAGTTTGAACTCAAGTCGCGTTATTGATTTTACTTTCGAACAAATTGCCTTGAAAAGAGTATTAACCTTCTGATCACCCCAGCCATGAGTTAATTATTACAACCCCTGTTCTTCTATAAGGATGTATTTGGTATTTAATGATCAAAAATTGATAATATCTGATAAGACAAAGAAACAAAATAAAACCACAAAAAAGCATAAAATTAATTTAATTATATTTTAAACGTCAATAAATTCATTTTAATTTAAACAATTGTATAAGTATTTATTTTTAAGCATACTATATCGGTAATTATATCTTTTATTGATATAATTCCTACGCGGCTAACAAAGGCATGGACAGCTACCGACAAGCTTTCGGTTACATGGAAGTCAGACTTGACCGATAAAATGAAACGCAGTTTTTTTCCAAGCAGCGGTTGTCTCGATACTACTATATGGATGCACTACATGGACGCTAACTAAACAGCTGGAGAAAAAGCTAGACGGCAACAACACAAGAATGCTGCGAGCAATATTGAATAAGTCCTGGAGGCAACACCCCATAAATCACCAACTGTACAGCCACCTAGCTCACATCATGAAAACTATCAACGTTAGATTAAGCAGACATATAGAACACTCCTGGAGAAGCGGGGACGAGCTCAAAAGAGATTTGTTTCTATGGACCCCCTCATATGGCTAAGCAAAAGCAGGACGACCAGCTCGAACCTACATTCAGCAGCTCTGTGAGGATACGGTATGTTGCCCCGAGGACCTGGCAGAAGCGATGAACGATAGGGAGGAGTAGCCAGAGAGGGTCAGGGATATCCGTGCTGGCAACACAACATGATGATGTTGATGATGATTGATATAATCCTCGAAAATATTTCCTTTTGCAAACACAAATATTAAAAAAAAACATAAAACCACTCTTTAAGGATAAATATGTTTTACGTATGAATCGCTTTACAAAATTCCATTATAATTCCATCTTTTAATCCACTTAGTCTATTGGTTAAGAGTTCAGAATACGTGATGAAATGAAAGAAGATAACAGAGATTCTTTGAGCATTTTATTTAATATTAATGCATTTACGTTTCTTAGAATGATAAAGTGGCTTCAAGTTATCGGTAAACAAGTAATATCAATGTCAATAAAATATAGTAATTGCTAAAGATATTCATTGGATGAAACAATAAAATAAAACGCAATAATATTTGTGGAAAATCAATTAAAAACACAACACTAAGTAAATATTTATTACAAATTGATAAAAAGAAAATGATAAAGATGTGTTTTTTATTTGATTATTAATCTACGAATACAAACATAGGTCGTTAGAACAGAAGGAAGATATATATATATATATATATATATATATATATATATATGAGAGAGAGGGAGGAGAGAGGGGGAGATAGATTAATAGACATGTCTGTGCTTATATAAACATATATATTTGTATTTCTTCATGCATATACGAGGATCATTAGACAAGTTTCCACACTATTTCGTATGGGTACTTTTATTTATATTACACACATTAAACTCTAGTCCCCTTCGAAGTAATCTCCTACGGATGCAATGGACTTGTACCGTTTCAACACCTTCTGGAAGGCCCCATGGAAGTCCTGATGTGTGAGCGTGTCAATGACAATAACAGCCTCTTTCATTTACTCAATCGTCTCATAACGACATGCTCTGAGCTTTGGGAATAACCAAAAGCCACAGGGAGCAAGGTCCGGACTACAGGGAAGCTAAGGAACTGTCCTGATGCCCACCTTAGTCAAATATAATGTAACAAGGATGGAGTTGTGGACTAGTGCATTGTCCTGGTGAAATTGCCACTGAGCCGATTTGATGAGTGCTGGCCTCTTCCCTAGGAATCTCTTCCTGAACTTCCTTAAAACCTCAACATAGTAACCCTAACTCTAACCCAAACCCTTTGGCTAATCAACTCTGGTGTATTGACTTCCTTACTGTTCCCACAACTCTCATCATCCTTCACAGACTCCCTGCCTTCCTTGAATCTCTTATGCCACTCAAAAAACTGATGCTCGATTCATGCAAGATGGTCGAAAAGCAGTGTGAAGGAGTCTATACGTTTCTGTGGCATTTTTCCAAGTTTAAAACAGAATTTTATTGCATATCGTTCTTCTAAAGTGTCAGATTGCAAGTTTGAAATTCACCAGCAGTGACAATCAGGCCTTAGCAGGGTGTATTCCAATTGCTGTTGTATCTGTTCATTTGAGCCTGAAATCATAAAAATTGGTCATGTCATATGATGTATAGCAATCAAATCTTGAATTTTCAAGAGTCTACGATAAATTTAAATGCCTGTACTACTGTACTGAAAAATCTGGGAAATTGTTGAATGAGCCACGTATGGACACACACACATTTATACATATATATATATATATATATATATATATATATATATGTGTGTGTGTGTGTGTGTGTGTGTGTGTGTGTGTGTGTTATCTATCTATCTATCTAACCATGTATATATATATATATATACATAAACTCTCTCTCTCTCTCTCTCTCACACACACACACATATATATATATATATACCTATACATATTTGTATGTGTGTGTGTGGTAGTTTTTGTGTTTATTCTTACGATAAAAGAGAAAGCTAGACACAATTCAAAACAAATTTAGTTGACAAAAAACCTGATTTTTAATAAACACTTATTCAAAATTATATTTGTCTGGATGCTTTCAGATGGGCAAGACAAGTTTCCTTATTGC
>CAUZXS010001433.1:62500-163958 GCA_963585895.1 Sepioteuthis lessoniana | reverse complement strand
TCTCCATCTATCTATCTATCTATCTATCAATCCTCTAGTCTTTTCTTATTAATCTATCTCTCATTGTCTGCTCTTACCTATCTCTCTCTCTCTCTCTCTCTCTCTCTCTTCCTATCTCTCCCTCTATCTA
Source organism: Sepioteuthis lessoniana (assembly GCA_963585895.1). NCBI lineage: Eukaryota > Metazoa > Mollusca > Cephalopoda > Myopsida > Loliginidae > Sepioteuthis > Sepioteuthis lessoniana. The sequence goes on along the minus strand of CAUZXS010001433.1, from coordinate 163,828 downwards.
TTTATCAATCTATAAATATATGTATATACCCAAGTCTTTTCTTATTCATCTATCTCTCATTGTCTGCTTTTGCCTCTCTCTCTCTCTCTCTCTCTCTCTCTCTCTCTATCTATCTATCTATCTATCTATCTATATATGTATAGTCTTTTCATATTAATCTATCTCTCATTGTCTGCTCCTACACAATCCTTCTCTCGCTCTCTCTCTCTTCCTCTATCTCTCTATCTCTCTTCTTCTCTCTCTCCATCTATCTATCTATCTATCTATCCCCTAGTCTTTTCTTATTAATCTATCTCTCATTGTCTGCTCTTACCTATCTCTGTCTCTCTCTGTCTGTCTGTCTGTCTCTCTATCTATCAATCTATCTATATATATATATATATATATATATATATGTATATACCCTCGTATTTTCTTATTAATCTCTCATCGTCTGCTCTTATCTCCCTTTCTTTCTCTCTCTCTCTCTCACTTAATCTCTCTCATCTCTCTCTCTCTATATATATATATATATATATATCATCATCATCATCATATCGCGCTGGTAGCACGGATATCCCTGACCCTCTCTCGCCACTCCTCCCTATCGTTCATCGCCCTAGGTAGGTCTTCAGGACAACAGCCTGTATCCTCACATAGCTGCTGAATGTACGTCGAGCTGATTTGTAGTGTTTGCTTGCATTTTAGTAGTTTTGATTGTTTGAGCTCTGTAGCTGATTTTTCGAACACCGAGGCCAGGGCTCCAACCTCAGCAGGACGCGCTCCTTTTTTACCCGCGCGAAGAGCGATCCGGTTTGTGTAAGTGGTTTGAGTGTGGGTCATGGTTATCTTTCGATGGCTGTTTTATTCTCTTCTATAGAAGCCACTCTTATAGAAGAGCAGCAGTAGTTCCCCGATCGAACTAGCGATCCTGAGCGTAAAGTCGTCAAACTCACGTCCAGGACCCGTTTAGGTATTGAGTTTGGTCGTACATGGTATTATTCAAATACCTTTACGTACATCATGCTGCTTCCCATGTGTACGCAAAAAAAAAAAGGGGGGGGGGATTTTGGTTTAAGTTTTCTTAAGTTTTAACTTAGTTAAAGTCCAACAAAAAAAAAAATATATATATATATACATATATTTTTCTTATATATACATATTGTTCGTATAATATATATATATATATAAAGAGAGAGAGAGAGAGAGAGAGAGAGAGAGAGAGAGAGATTAGTAGAAATACCCGTCGTTGACTGGGTTCAGAGAAAGCCTTCAAAAACTGTATTCTAATTTATGAAAGTTACTGCTTCAATATTATTGAATGTTTTGAGTGGAATATCTGCAAGATCTGATGACCAGACTTTGACCAGAAAATTAATTCAATACTTGTTTATCCTAATAAAAATATTGTAAACAATCATGTAGATTATAAATCTATATCCATTTCTTGTAACTCAAACAAAGGAATGTCAGTTTTGTTTAAATTAGGTGGTTTCTTTATACCAGATATCTTTTTATTCTGTATCGCAATATTTTGGTTTATGAATTGAAGTAGCTATTACACAGACTGCAGCTTTTGCATGTTAATAAAACCTTGAGGAAAATTATATTGATATAGATATTGCAATGATTATTCAAGAATGACAACAAACATTTACAATTAAAGATATATCATCATTGTAATGTAACATCTTCAATATAACTTTTTATGATTCTTAACAAATGAGGAACTGACCGTTAAGCACTCCTTAAATTATACAGAGCACTAGTCTGTTACTAGTTAGATGATGGTATATTTATCAATAGATCTGCAAGGAAGTCCTACCTTAAAAAAACTCGACCCAGTCATCACGAAGGTCTAAGACTTGTCTTAGGAGCCTTCACAACTTCTCCAGTAGTCAGTTTATACACCGAAGCTCATGAAACACTCCTACAACTCTGATGTGGAAAATTGGCTCTGCAGTATTAAACAAAACTGAAATCCTGCCCATCCAACCAGCTTACGACAGCATCTTCAACTGTAAATACAAACAACTGTATGAACGAAAGAAAAAAAAACCATCAAACCATTTGACTTTCGGATGGAGGCTATTCCCCAAGAATCCGCAATTTCTGTTACAAATGTACATAAAAGCATCCTACCACAAGTACTACCTTGGATCATTATAAAACCACAAATAATCCTCGGAATTAAACAAACTCCCCAAGACAAAAACACATCCCAGCACTATAAAAGCTTGAGGAAAATTATAAAGGTATATATAATCATATCTATTTTTTAAAATCACAACACACACAAATAATTAAAGATATATTATCATAGTAAACATCTTCATTTAAAATTTTTATGTTTATTAACAAATCAAGTATGATCCTGGCAAACTTTATATCAAGGACATGGCTGCCTAAAGATATAAATATGTTTTTAAAAATATCGAAAGTAAAGCAATTAGAAAAGAAAAATGAGAAATGGTTAAACATCTGAAACATCATCATCATCATCATGTCGTGCCGCTAGCACGGATGTCCCTGACCCTCTCTCGCCATTTCTCCCTATCGTTCATCGCCCCTGGCTGGTCTTCTGGGCTACATCCGGTGTCCTAACATAGCTGCTGTATGTATGTTCGAGCTGGTCGTCCTGCTTTTACCCGGCCATATGTGGGAGTGATTCAACCCTTTTGCCTGTTTCTAATAATAAAATAAGTTAACACTTAAATTATGTGATTCAACCCTTTTGCCTGCTTCTAATAATCAAATCAGTTTTTAACATTAATTATGTGATTCTGCATTTTCCCGAGTTGCTAATGATCAAATCGGTATACACTTCTGATCCTGACTTCCTGTGAACATCAGCAATATGATTTCAATTTCATTAATGTTAGAAGTATATGATTTTTTATCAGGGGCATTTGCCCCCTTTAAACCCCCTTATCGAACGGGAAAATAAATTTCATGTGGCTCATTGTCTTTTTCGTGAGAAAAGAATTTTACATAAGAACAAATACTTAGTTTTTTTGTATCTTCTATTCTCTTTCGTCCTATAGATTGCCAGACACATACACAAACACAAAGACAGACGTTGAGCTTTATTATATATATATATATATATATATATATATATATATATATATATATATACGAGGATTAAATAAGTTTCCAGACTTTTTTCGTATGGCCACTTTTATTGAGAGTACACACATGAAACTCTAGTCCCCCTAGAAGTAATCTCCCCCGGCTGCAATGCACTTGTTATACCGTTCCAACAACTTCAGGAAGGCTCCATGGATGTCCTCTTGTGTGAGCGTGTCAATGACCTTCATCACAGCCTCTTTCATCTCATCAGTTGTCTCATAACGACAGCCTCTGAGCTTAGGGAATAACCAAAAGTCACAGGGAGCAAGGTCTCGACTATAGGGAGGGTGAGGAACTGTCTTGATGCCCATCTTGGTCAAATAGTCTTTGACAAGGATGGAGTTGTGGACAGGTGCATTGTCCTTGTGGAAATGCCACTGACCCGATTTGAAGAGTACTGGTCTCTTCCAACGGAATCTCTTCCTGAACTCCCTTAAAACCTCAACATAGTATTCCTTGTTGACTGTCTGTCCGGTGGGAACCCAGTGCATGCAGATCATACCAGTGCTGTCAAAAAAAGAGATCATCAAAAGTTTGTGGATAGATTTGCTCTGTCTGGCCTTCTTGGGTCTAGGAAAGCCATCATGCTTCCACTGGGAACTCTCTCTTGGTCTCTGGGTCATAGCAGTAGATCCAGCTTTCATCGCATAGCATTTTTTCCAAGTTTAAAACAGAATTTTATTGCATATCGTTCTTCTAAAGTCCAGATTGCATTTTTGAAATTCACCAGCTGGGACAATCAGGCTTTAGTGGGGTGTATTTCAATTCCTGCTGTAGGTGTTCATTTGAACCTAAAATCATAAAAATTGGTCAGTCATCTCATAAGATGAATAGCAATAACATACTGAATGTTCAAGAGTCTATGACAATTTTAAATACCTGTACAAAAAATTCTTGAAACTTATTGAATTCACCACGTATATATATATATATATATTATATATATATATATATATATATATATATATATATATATATTCACGTAGGTTCATATCGATATATAAAAATATACACATATACTTACATATGAATACATACACCCACACACATTACACACACATATATATGCATATATATATATGTATATACTTATATAGATACATATATATGCATATATATACACATATACTTATTATGCAGATAAATCTTATATATGTACTTATATATACGCATGTAAAGTCGTATAGACCGGACAGTGGCATAATGGATAGAGTGTTTGACAATGGCGGGGGAGACCAGGGTTCAATCCCAGGTCGCGTCATACTAAAAACACAAAAAAATGATACTCTATGCTTCCTTTCTTAACACTCAGCATTATAAGGTACGAATCAAGGGTAAAGTGGTTCAATCCTGAGAAAGGAGTAGCGCCCTCCCCTACACCTTGGTGTAGTAGCTATCGGAAACGGAGCGATCGGGTTACCCTCGACTACGGTCGCCAATTTTACTTTTACATTTAAATTAGATATATCTGAATTTTCACCGAGGGGGTTTAACCCCTTTATGCCCCCTAATCATATTTACCAACCCTTCCGCTCGGGCAGGATATGACACAAAGTCAATTTTTAAGCGGAGTTTAACAGGTTTCAATTCAGAGTTTTCTTTCTCCTAGACTAGTTGCCTCACCAAGGCTGAAGAACCTAGTCTGCCCTACTATTTACCTATAGCTGGAGGGAGAATAATTAGATTCATACCTTTCCCAAGGGTATTAGTGCAATGTGAAATGCAATCAGTCAGGTTCAGGATTTGAACTCGTGTCGCCGTGTCCATATCCTGCGACGATAACAATTACACCACGGGCACCTCCAATCGCACTGAAAACTAGATTTTATGTAATTGTCTTTTTTGTAAAATTTTACATTAGAATACATACTTTGTTTTTACATATCTTCCAGTTAAAGTGGATGCATTTGCACTTTGAAAGAGGCTCTGTGCTGTGTTGAAAACCTGATTACGAGGTTTAACTATTATTGTAAGATGGTGAAATTTGGGAAATGGTGTAATGGTTATCGTCGCAGGATATGGACACGGCGACACGAGTTCAAATCCTCGACTTGACTGATTGCATTTCACATAGCACTAATACCCTTGGGAAAGGTATGAATCTAATTATTCTCCCTCCAGCTATGGGTAAATAGTAGGGCAGACTAGGTTCTTCAGCCTTGGTTAGGCAACTAGTCTAGGAGAAGGAAAACTCTGAATTCAAACCTGTTAAACTCCGCTTAAAAATTGACTTTGTGTCATATCCTGCCCGAGCGGAGGGGTTGGTAAATATGATCACTTAGTGACTAGTAGTTATATTTTTACTTTCACCGAAATCGGAGATAATTGAATTTCCACCGGAAGTGCTGGCTCCCTTTAAGCCCCCTAATTGTACAGGAGAGTAAATTGTCTTTCTCGTAAAATCTCGCATGATAATAAATACTTTATTCTTATATATATATATATATATATATATATATATATATATATATATATATCCTCTTTGTTCGATGCGCACACCAAGTGGGTAGAGTCTTCGCCAATGGTCTGGGAGACCTGTGTTCAGTCTCAGGTCACGTCATACCAAAGACTTTAAAAATGGTACTTGATACCCCCTTGCTTAACACTCAGCATTATAAGTTACGTATCAAGGGTAAAGTGGAGCAATCCAAGGAAATGGATAGCGCTCTCCCCTACACCTCGGTATAGTAGCTATTGAAAAAGGAGACTTCTGGTCCCCCTCGACCAGGGGAGACAACTTTACTTTACTTTTATATCCATGAAATCATAGATTAATAAAACTACACTTTGATTAAACAATACTGAACCTACGACGACCAACTAGTAAATACGTCCTCACATGTTATATTAACAGGTTGACTTCTGACAGGCCGAAGTAATATAAATAAAAATATAATCCATTCATGGCTGCATATGAAATTAACCCAAAAGGAAAATTCATTTTTAAAATTGAACAGAGAAAATGATATAATCATGTTGGCTGAATTTATCAGACATTATTTTAATTCCTTTCAACATCAAAATGAATATTTACACTTTGTCTTTTACTAATCCACGAATTATAAACGGTCGTGATTTACCTTGCTTTTATGATTGCAAAATAACGTCGGATAAATTCTACTAACATGATTATATTATTTTCTCAGTTCAATTTCCTTGCCCAGGGGCTACCACTCCGGGCCAGAGTGGACCTGGGAGCGATGGCAATGAAGGGGTAATCCACATTCCCAAAATCTCATGCATCACTGGAACCTCACCATCAGATTTCTTAATATCATATGCAGGACACTCGCTGTGTGGGGTCTTACCCATCTGCAGAGGTGCAGTCGGTGTATTCTACTGCCCCAGCCGACTAGGGCACCTCTGGTGGTGTAACGGTTAGCAAGATAGACAAGCAAACCTACACGAGTGAGTTCGAGTCTCATTGGACGCCCCATTCATTCGGCCTTGTGCCACATCGAAGCAAAGAGCTTTGTAAATTACTACTGCCCCAGCCGACTGGGCAAATAAAAAATTTGAAACAGAACGTTACCAGCAGAAATGGAAGGTTTTTAAACTTTCTCATCATTTTCGTTTCATTTAATAACTCACATGCCCAGAAAAAGATTTAAAAACCGATATTTTCAATTCATTCTGTGTATAAAATCGTCCTCTGAAGACCTTGTGTTTTTTATCTCTCTGTAAATTTTCGTGTGTGTATGCATGTGCCAAAAAAAAATACAAGGTTATCAGAGGATAATTTTATTTATATTTGAATTATTTGCAACGTTCCAAGTTTCGGTTTTTACATTAAATCATCTTTAAGGCTGTTATTTTAACATTTTATGAGAGAGTGACGTAATTAGTGTTTGAAATTTATTTCAGACCACAACATATTTCCTTAGAAAAAAAAATGAAAAAGAACTATATATATATATATATATTATTCGGTCCTGTTAAACCAGAGTTGGGAGTAATTCCATCAGGACAAAAAAAAAAAAAAAACATTCAACTGTGAACATATAAATTTTCCTGGTTAAGAGCTCAATGTAACTGACATTACATTTATAATCCTAATGTGACCGTTTTTTTTTGTTTTTTCTTAAAGATATATATATATATATATAGTCAGGAGATATTGACATATGTATGGGAAAAACATGGATAAAGCATTTGTTATTATTCAGAAATTTAAGAGTTAGGAATCAGAACATATATATATATATATATATATATATATATATATATATATATATATATATATATATATATATATATATATATATGGCAAAGGAATTGTCGGCCGCCGCTAGCGTAATGCAAAGCTCTTCGAAAGAATTGAGCACTCTGGTAGCCGATAGGGTATAATAAAAAAAATGTAAACAAAGGCTGCAGCTGCTGTTTCTAAAAATAAAAATACCTTAAAATTCCCTTAGCCAACGTGGACTGCTTGGTGGACGAGTGGTCTGAAACACAGTCTAACGTTTCGATCCCGGCTTCGAGCGTCCTGCGTGTCTAGCCACACTGAAGAGTGTCTGTGGATGACACTATATATATATATATATATATAAGCACTCTGGCGAAGAATTTTCGACTGCAGCTCGCATAATGCAAAGCTCTTCGAACGAATGGAGCATTCTGGTATCCGGTAACGTATAAAATGTAAACAAGCGAATGCTGCAACTTAATATCTTATAATTCCATAGCTGACGTGGTTTGTTGACCGAGCAGTCTGAAACTAAGTCTAACGTAAAGTCGGGCGGGTTTCGATCCCAGCTTCAAGCGTCCTACATGTCTAGCCTCACTGAAGAATGGTTTGGTTTGGTTTCTTTGTTTAATGGCATATCAACCTTTGTAGCTTATTTAATGCCAAAGCCATTCTACTAGAAGAATAGAAGTGGTACTAATTAACCCATAGCTGGGAGGATAAGAGGGTTCATACCTTTCCCAAGGGTATTTGCTGGAAAGTGATCGTAATAGCGTGACTGGAGCTTATTACGATTCCGCAGTCCATCGCTTTAACCATAACACCACGTGGACACCCCCACCATATATATATATATTGTCATCCACGGACAGACAGTTTCGTTGTATCACAACTCTTCAACTACGATCACTTTCCAGCAAATACCCTTGGGAAAGGTATGAACCCTCTTATCCTCCCAATATATATATATATATATATATATATAGTCATCCACAGGCAGAACTCTTCAGTGTGGATAGACACGCAGTACGCTCGAAGCCGGGATCGAAACCCGTCCAACTTTACGTTAGACTGTGTTTCAAGCGGACCACGTTGGCTAAGGGAATTTTAAGGTATTTTTATTTTTAGAAACAGCAGCAGTTTACATTTTTTTTAATACCCAGTTTACTAGTTAGTTTGTGAGTTAGTTAAGATGCTGCTTGCTTTCATGGAGACGTTACATTTTAGAATATTCTCAGCTTTTTAGATGGTTCAGGCTGAAAACTTCCTCTATCCAATAGTGCGATATTACTCCCGGTATATGCAGTATTTTTAGTGGAAATAGATAGGAAGCATTACTTTCGGAACAACGTTTTAAGCTTTGCAGCCAGCAACACTACAAAAAAAAAAGAAGCTAGTGATAATGACTACATGAATAAATTGTGCTTTATCGCTGAAAACTTTCTCTATTCAATAGTGTTATTGTGCTTTCTATATGCTTTCACTGAAATAAACAGAAGACATTACTTTTGGAGCCAACCACTTACGATCACAGAATACGTCAACGGCAAAAAGGGGTGGTCAGTTATGATGACTAAGCGGTAAAATTGTACCTTGCTGCAGAAAACTTACTCCATACAACGGTGATAATGTGCTTCCATTGTATCTGTAGTGGTTTTCGTTGCGTTGGTAATGATAATAACTCTATTGGAAAATGGTGTTTTTGCAGCTGAAACCTTGCCCTATCCAAATGTGATATATTGTTCTTTTTTTAACTTCGTAGTTCTCATTAAAATCAATTCAAGGCATTACTTTCGGAGCGTACCTCGTAAATATTTCCACGTTCAACGATGAATGCTAGAAAGGATTAAGAAAAAGAATAAGTATATTCTCGGTCAGTACATATATATATATATATATATATATATATATATGTGTGTGTGTGTGTGTGTGTGTGTGTGTGTGTGTTTGTGTGTGTGTGTGTGTGTGCGTATATATATATATATATATATATAAAATAAGTGAATTCAGCAGGGAAATAAATAATGAATGAATTGAACATCGAAGTGACGTTATATCATACGAAACTCCTCGAAAAAAAAAAAAGAATCAAAGAAATGTCGAACATGTTCAAGTAAAGATTGAATTGATTACCAGGTTATTTGATAATTTCTTATGAGAAATCTTAAAAATATTTTGGAAAACAAATATTCGAAAAATGTTTATTTATTATTTATGCCCAGGAATATCGATCTTTCGATCTATGTCGTATTTATTTATTTATTTTTTCGATATGAATTAAAGCAATGATTTTTTTTCCGAACAAAATAGAGAAAGATTAAAATGGCCGACAGAAAGTATTGATCCATCAAATAAATCCAAGATTCTATGGTTGGAGAAGTATTTATCGCAGTTCTCACAACAGCTTTATATAAATACGTGTTAAATCTAGAATCTATATAATTCATTGAGAAGTGTTTATTTGTCTGTCCCCTATAGGTTTGCTAATACAGCGGTGTTATTGTACCGCTTTATCTATCAGAGATTCTATAGAATTAAATACTTGGCATTAGGATAACGTTCGAAGTACCTCTCGCATCTATATATATATATATATATATATATATAGTCATCCACAGAAAGACTGTTTCATTCTATCAGAACTCTTCATTGTGGCTAGACACGCAGGACGCTCGAAGCCAGGATCGAAACCCGTCCAACTTTACGTTAGACTATGTTTCAGACCACTCGACCACCAAGCGGACCAAGTTGGCTAAGGGAATTTTAAGGTATATTTATTTTTAGAAACAGCAGCAGCAGCCTTTGTTTACATTTTTAATACCCTATCGGCTACCAGAGTGCTCAATTCTTTCGAAGAGCTTTGCATTACGCTAGCGGCGGCTGACAATTCCTTTGCCAGAGAACTCAACCCCCATGGGGGAGCATATATTGTCATCCACAGACAGACTGTTTCGTTCTATCAGAACTCTTGAGTGTGGCTAGACACGCAGGACGCTCGAAGCCGGGATCGAAACCCGTCCAACTTTACGGTAGACTGAGTTTATATATATACATATTGGTATTATCTGGTCCAGTTAATTGATTTAATAGGCTCAAAAATAAGTTTGATTTTTTAAAAATTTAAATTTAATCAAATCTTTGAATTAATTTAATATAATTATTACTGTATCGTTACGTAAAGTTATTGAATGAAGTTAATTTTCTAATTTAGTATTAAATCTGTAGTTTTAAGTCGAAAAGTAATTAGAATTTAAAAAAAATTTTTTTTTAATAATTTACTATAATTCTAACCGGCAATGAAATAAAAAAACGGAAGTTGGCTAAATGAGGAGATAACTCTTCTCCCCTCTTCTGTCCCCTCCCACCCTTCTTTCCTGTGTCTATTCTGATTTATTTTATCCATAAGATCTGAAGAAGTCCTGTTAATTTTTTTTTCGTGTTTTTTGATTTTATCAAAAACACATAACAGGATGGAAATAAATTTATAATCCTAATGTGACCGGTTTGTGTTTTTTCCGTTTTAGTAATCATTATTATAACATCCCTCACTGTTCTAGCATTATTTTTCACCATCTTAAAGTCCTGATGAAGACTTACTAAAACCGAAACGTATCAACGTTGACTTTCCATTATAGTAAAATCTTTAGTTTTGGATTACTTTGTTTTTCTGTTTTCTTCCTACGGTCGGATTTATGTCCATTGTTTACTTCCATATATATATATATATATATATATATATATATATATATTTGTAATTTGCTTGAAGCATTGCACAAATCATTTGAGTCTAATTAATTTCAAAGGAAAACTTTATCGTCAGAACCTTTTTTTAAATAAATGAATTCGATTATTGGATGATCAATTGTTTTATTTTGAAACATCTAATATTCATGGCCATCTATAAAAAAGATAATAATTTGACAATGAATTTTTAATCACTGTTATCGACTTGCGTGTTTGAATAAAAATCGATTTTAATAAATATTATCTTAAAATGTATTATTTTAAAAGTTCTCATGTTATCAGCCTTGTATATATAAGTTAGGTAACGCAGTTACTTCCAGGCAGCGGTCACATCGATACTGCTATATGGGTGCACTACATGGACTCTAACAAAACGGCTGGAGAAGAAGCTAGACGGCAATTACACAAGAATGCTGCGAGCAATCTTGAACAAGTCCTGGCGGCAACACCCCAAAAGACACCAACTGTACGGCCACCTGCCTCCTATCACGAAAACTATTCAAGTTAGACGAACCAGACATGCAGAACACTGCTGGAGAAGCAGGGACGAACTCATAAGAGATGTACTCTTATGGACCCCCACACATGGCCGTGCAAAAGCAGGACGACCAGCACGAACATACATTCAGCAGCTACGTGAGGATACGGGATGTTGTCCTGAATACCTGCCTAGGGCGATGAACGATAGGGAGGAGTGGCGAGAGAGGGTCAGGGATGTCCGTGCTACCAGCACGACATAATGATAATGATGATCTATAAGTATTGTAAGCTCAAAGAAGGTGGCTGAGGCTGTACAATACAACGTCTCCATCCCTGTGAAAGGGTAAGAAACCCCACCCAACGATGTCCTGGATATGATATTAAACCAGCTGATAGTGAGGAATTCGGAGTAACACTTTATTGCCATTGTTCTCAAGTCTACTCTGGCCCGGATTGATACCACCTGATTGGGTCCTATCAAAAGGTCAAATAGAACAAACTATATATGCAAATAAAGGACTGATGTTAAATTTTGACTTTTATATAGCAATGCTTGACACCATTCGACTGTTTGCTCGTTTATATGACAGTTCTTCCTTAGAAAAAAAATCGTAAGCTGTTAGATCTCGGTTTCGTAGTGGGCATAGTAGTAAGAATAAGCAAGAAGGCATCAAGTACCATTTTTTGAGTCTTTGGTATGATTCCATAGAGAAGACCCTATCAGGTGCTACCACTCCGGGCCAGAGTGAACCTGGGAGTAATGGCAATAACGGGGTACTCCGCATTCCCCAAAGCTCAAGCATTACTGGAGCCTCACCATTAGATTGTTTAGTGTCATATCTAGGACACTTGTCGGGGAACTCTTACCCTTCCGCAATGTTGCAGTTGATGTATTCTGCAGCCGCAGTCGACTGTGCCAACAATATTTCGGATATTATTTATGTGATGACCTGATAACATTGATATCACATAGGCATTTAAGACAAGCGAAAATGTTCTATTTTTTCTTCAGCTTTTACAAGTAACGTAGACTGCTTGAATTCGTCGATTCTTGTTACTTATCTCTGTCAACTTTGACGGTTTTTTTTATTCAAGTGTAGAACACAAAGCCATCAATTGATGCCTCGTTACTTACTATTCAAAAGACTTGGCGCAGTTTCTATCGTTTCTGGCGTGCACAAAGACAAATGCCGCTACGTTACAGACTGCACCATGAATACGTCCGTCTGGGGGGCGGGTCTCTGCTCTTCTCACCTATCGAGCACTGATATCGTTCGGCTAATATCGGCACATGAGACTAATGAGCTGATGAGATGATTGTAACGCGACCTTCTTCACCTCACATCCGACGGAGTCGCGTTGCAGTAGTTGCCCAGAGAACACTGCCCGCAGAAGATCAACGATTTGCTAGATGTCGTGAGGGAGGTGAAAAGAGAGGAGAAGTTGCAACGGGTTTAGGGGTTGGGTGTTGGAGGTGTCAAAGAGATGCTGGAAATTAATCCAATCAATCGGCAACGAAGGTTCTGGCCTCGTCTTGTGTAGGTGTTGAGTGGCATTGATTTGACGAAAGATAGTCGAACATTACCAGGTCACAAATGTTCTTCGCGTACAGGCGTGAAATATAACAGATTCGGGTAGCAACTGATAACCTATCACCCCTCCCTGATACATACATACACACTCGTGTCGAACAAATGAACCTGGTCGGATTAATTTTCGCGCCGAAAGGTCAGTTAATGTTTGATAAAAAGACAAGGATACTTGCTGGGAGAAAATGGAAACGCTTATATCACCTCGCAAAGAGGAAAAATTAAAACTTTGAAGATGGATAGATTTTCTTCATCAAAGGCAAACTTGCGCTTCACAGGAATCAAGGTTTCTGGAACAAATGGAGTAATCGTCTCCGGAGAATTGCCATAGCCTACTTACTTATAGGACGTATCTTGACTTTATGAATATAGAGTGCCTATCATAAATATTTGAACAAAGAGACAACTTCTTTTAATCACTTACTAAGAAACCGAAAAAAAAAATTTCTATCTAATAGCCATAATCAGCAGTTAAATAGTTTTAAGTAAATGATTAAAATCCAAAGTAAATTATTGCTTCAAATAACAATCCTTAAACAAAATATTTATAGACATATGATATCAAGTATTCCAATCTAATATAAATATCTTGCGTACAGTTGTATGGCTCTTAGTATGCCTATCTAATGGTAGTGTCCTCGTGGTGTAATGGTTAAAGCACAGGAGTCCGGATTCATGGTAACGGAGTTTGAACTCCAGTAAGTTCACTTTCGGACAAATACCCTTGTGAAAGGAATGAGATGACTTAGGGATTAAATAACCCACGAAGGTTGATAAAACGTTAACATTAAACAAAGAAACCAAACCAATCTCTCTAATACTGATAACTATATTGTTTCAAATATATACTTCTGTTTAATAATTGTCATTAGTTTGTCACTTTTGGTTTCAAGGTTTGGTTTTGTTTATTTAATGGCATATCAACCTTCGTGGGTTGTTTAACGTCAAAGCCATTCTTCTAGAAGAACAGTAGTGGTACTATATAACCCATAGCTGGGAGGATAAGGGGGTTCTTACCTTTCCCAAGGGTATTTGTCCGAAAGTGAATGCAATAACGCGACTGGAATTCGAACTCGCTTACTACGATTCCGCAATCCATCGCTTTAACCATTACACCACTTTGGTTTCAAGGAGCTAATTATAATGATTCTTGGTTAACAATCATTGATCCCATTTACTATTCTTAATACAAATATTTTGTACACAGCTGTACGGGTTCAAGTATTGCTATCTAATATTAATCATTTTATTGTTTTAAATAACGAATAATTATTTCTTAGTTCTTAGTTTGCAAAAGTTTGATTACGAGTAAGAAATAATGATAATCTTTAGTTAGCAATTATAGATTTATTTCCGGTTCATTGGCCGAGTAGGTAGAGTGTTTTGCCAATGATCCCGCAGACCTGGGTTCAATCCAAAGTCGCGTCATACCAAATACTTTAAAGTAGTACTTGATACCTCCTTACTCAGCAATATAAGGTACGTATCAATGGTAATGTGGAGCAATCCAGCGCCCTTTGCTACACGTCGGTGTAGTAGCTATTGAAAAGGGAACCTTCTGGTCGCCCTCGACTACGGTCGCGAACAATACTTTACTTAGCAATTATAACTTTAAATAACTATTCTTAATAAAAAGAAATTACAGTCACATGAAATCAAATATTTCAATCTGACGCAAATAATCTAAATAGAGTTGTATTTTATGGCTTATAAACACTTGTGGACTACTTAATGCCAAAACCACGCACACAGACGCGCACACACACACACACACACACACACACACACACACACATATATATATATATATATATATATATATGTATATAATTTTACTAAAGTGTATGGTTGTCAGTATCTCACTTGGTGGGTTCGTGGCAGACCCAATGCAGTATAATATAGAGAGTGCTCAATATCTGTGATAGAGCTATTATATGTAAATAGGTTGGTGACCGTAGTCGAGGGTGACGCCAAGTCTCACTTTTCTATAGCTACAACACTAAGATGTAGGGGAGGGCACTGCTACTTTCTCGGGATTACTCCACTTTACCGTTGATCCTATCTTATAATGCTCAATGTTAAGCAAGGGGGCATCAAGTACCATTTTTTAAGTCTTTGGTGTGACTCGACCTGGGATTGAACCCCGGTCTCCCGGACCATAAGCGAACACTCTAACCATTACACCAATGGCCCGTTTTCAACTATAGTAAATGAATAATTTAACTATCATAAACCGGACCCTAACAAGTTCCACCACTCCGGATCAGAGTGAATCTTGGAGCAATGAATGAGTACCCAACATTCCCTAAACTGGAGCCTCACCATCAGATCATTTACTGTCATACCCAAGAGACTCGTTGGGGAGTCTTAACATTCTACTGAGGTGAAATCAGCATTTTCTGCAGACCCAGCCGACAGGGAAATATCTAATTTAATATTAATCATTTATTTGCACACTTATAATAATATTAATCTTTGGTTTGCACCTAGTTAAGTGGTTTCAAGTCTTCATATTCAACATTAATAATTATATTTAGTATAAATCATTTGTTTGCACAAAGTTAAATAGTTGCAATTATTGCTATTTCAGCTCGCTTGACCCTCAGCCACTGCTTTTTAGCACCTTTAATATAAAATAAGGTTGGATACTTGTCTGCACACATGGACCATTTGGCCTAGTGAGTAGAATATTCGCCAATGGCCCGGGAGATCGAGGTTCAATCCCTGGTTGAGTCATACCAAATACTCAAAAATGGTACTTGATACCTCGTTGTTTTAAACTCAGCATCATAAAGTACGTATTAAGAGTAAAGTCGACCAATCCAGGGAAAGGAGTAGCGCCTTCCCTTATACCTCAGTGTAGTAGCTATTGAAAAAGGAGCCTTAGGATTTTCCTTGACAACAGAACAATTTAAGGTTGGGACCAGTTATATTGGTAGCGCTTGATATAACTTGTTGATTGATCGGATCGGGGATGTATAACCGAAGGTCTTGTTCAGTAAGGGTCAAGGTGGAGTGTTGAAAGTCACGTTATCAATACAGTTGCGTGGTGAGGAACTGCTCAACCACCAGGATCCCATCATGAAGTATTATGAGTCGTCACTCACGGCCAAACGTTCAGTGGGTTTTCTCCTCTGCAAAAGTAGAGTCGAAGTATTATACAGCCCTAGCTGACATGAGTGGTATGGTCTCAAGTATTCTAATCTAATACAAATACTTATATGTTTTTAAGGGGGTGTCCTCGTGGTGTAATGGTTAAAGTGATGGACTGCGGAATTCGTAGTAAGCGAGTTCGTTCTCCATTCGCGCTATTACGTTCACTTTCGGGCAAATACCCTTGGGAAAGATATGAACCCCCTTATCCCCCCAGCTATGGGTTAAATCGTACCACTACTGTTCTTCTATAGAATAGCTTTGGCATTAAATAACCTACAAAGGTTGATATGCCATTTAACAAGGAAAACAAACCAAACCAAACCTTATATTTTTTCAAGTAAGTATTTCAATTCAATAATTAGTCATTTGATATTTGATATTAATCATTTGTTTGCACAGTTATATGGTCTCAAGTAACAAATGATCCTTAGTAGACAGGACCCAGTCGGCTGAGGCTGTAGAATACACTGACACTTGTCAACGAATGTCCTGGTATGAAACTAAATAATCAGATGGTAAATTCCAGTAATGCTGGGGATTTGGGGAATGCGGAGTACCCCTTCACTACCATCGCTCCCAGGTCCACGCTGGTTAAAAGTGGTAATACTTGATAAGGTCCTATCTATGGGTCATATGGAACTAAACTGTGTGTTTATGATAAACTGAATCGTTTGGAATTGAACTGTTTTTGACATTGAAACTATACTTATGCTAAATCAAATTATTCTAAATAGAACTGTCTATTTGTATGAAAATGGATTTGGCATTAAATAACCAACAAAGGTTGATATGCCATAAAACCCAAGCAAACATATTTAATAATAGTCAAATACGATTCCAAGAGGCAAATCATAATCGTGATTCTTTGGGTTTTAATGGCATATCAACCTTTGTAGGTTATTTAATGCCAACGACATCCATCTAGAAGAACAGTAGTGGTATTATTTAACCCATAGCTAGGAGGATATGGGTTGGTCATACCTTTCCCAAGGGTATTTGCCCGAAAGTGAACGTAATAGCGCGACTGGAGTACGAACTCGCTTACTACGATTCCACAGTCCATCGCTCTAACCATTACACCACAAGGACACCGCCTATAATCCTGAGTAAACAATAATAGCTTCTTAGTTACTATAAACAATTTATTGGTAAATAGTTTCAATTATCCCTTACATTAATTCATGGATAATGATAGTTTGTAGGTGAGTTGAGTTTTATGGCATATCAACCCTTGTGGGTTGTTTAATATCAATCCTGCTAATTCATTTGTATTAAATATATATGATTTGTAAACAAATAATTCGTTGGCAACAATTTTTTAACGAGCCAGGGGTATTCTATCAAGCATTAATAAATCTATTTCATATAAATTGTTCGTTTGCACACTGTGAAGTGCTTACAAGTATTGCTATTTAACACTTTTAATTCTATCGAACATTATTCATTCATTTGCACAGTCAAATGGTTTCAAGTATTACAATGTAAAAGTAACAATTCAAATTAATATCAATTATTAGTTTGCATACAGTGAAATAGTTCTATTTGACCAATAGATGGGAACCTATCAGCTACTACCTCTGTTGTATAGTATACTGTGTCGTTATTAACAACGAGGAACACGTATGTATATAAAAATATAAGATTATATTTTTGTTTTCGGCGATGATACTTGTGTTGAGCAGAAAAGCAATCGCAGAGAGTTCACGCACACGAAGGAGTTGTCGGGAGACGGAAGAGCCAGTGAACAACTGACTTTAGCCGAAATTCAGGAACTTACATAGTCTACAACTCTCACGTGACCAGCAGCAATTCCTCTTTTTCGTTAACTATGGTTACGCCCACATCTCACTTCTTTGCTTTCCATTGGCTACTTGCCCAAGCCCGGTTCTGTGGGCGTGCACATCTGCCACCATCACCGAATTTAACCACGCCCACCGTTCAGGTAATTTTCCGATATCTTCGACCGGATGCACCTGTTTTCAACATCCACCGTATTCACAGGACCTCTGTGTATGGTGACATTTCGGCAATCACCTTGTTGATATTATCCTTGAGCGGATGTAGCTGTGTCAACATCTTCTGATATACAGCACCTCTGGACATGATGACATTTCGGTGATCATACCGGTCTTATCAATCTATGTGTCAACAACACCCGCCGTATTCACACCTGCAGGCCACGTTAATATTTTACACCTCTCCGAGTCAGAGTGGCCCTGAGAGCAATATCAATGAAGAGGTACTCCACAATTCAAAGTTCTTGGATCGGAGCCTCACCATGTGATGGTTTAATGTCCAATCTAGGACACTTGTCTTATTCTGTTCAAAGACGCAGTCGGTGTATTACACACCTTAGATAATTGTATGGTTTCAATAATCATTTTTATTCAATAAGTTTTTAGCACACAGTTAATATTTTCACTTATTTCTATCAAATAGGAATATTTCTATTTACTAATAATCATTTGTTTGCAAACGGTTCTAAGGTTGCAAGAAATTAATAATCCTAAGCACTAATCCTAATTATTGTTTCAAACCTACTATTTGGTCTAGTGGGTAGAGTGTTTGCCAAAGCTCCAGCATTACTTACCATCAGATTTTTTAATACTTTATCCTGGATACTCGTTGAGGAGGTCTTACCTCTCTGTAGAGATGCAATCGGTATATTCCAAAGCCCCACCCAAATGGGCTGTAATCTTACGGGTCCGAGTGGAATTAAGCGTAGTAGCAATAAAAAGGATTTCACTTTACGGGAACATTTTGTACAAGACCCACAAATAGAAATAAAGTTACTAATATGATTGGTTAATCTTTTTTTAAAGGAAATATTGTAATTTATAAACTACAAATAAAGCAGGTTGTTATTATCATTAAAGGTTTTCGGTCTATTTTCTTCATCTTTATTGCTATTTCCACTACGCTTCGGCCGATATGTCCTCCGGCCTTCTTCCGGTGTTTGTCGAACTCAGGAACCTTCACGGAGCTATCGAACTATGTCCTTTATTGAAACCACGGGGGTCACATGTTCTGGTTCCGTTAGTCATACCCGGATTCAAGAGTTAAGTACTTCTATATTGTTACTCGCCTGCAGTCAGGATTGAACCTGCAACCTCCAGATGATTGTCTCCTTAGAGAATCAACGCCTATAACCGTTACGCTATTTTATGGAGGTGCCCGTGGTGTAATTGTTATCGTCGTAGGAAATGGACACGGCGAAAGAAGTTCAAATCCTGGACGAGACTGATTGCATTTCAACTGGGCACTAATACCCTTGGGAAATGTATGAATCCAATTATTCTCCCTCCAGCTATGGGTAAATAGTAGGACAGACTAGGTTCTTCAGCCTTGGTTACGCAACTAGTCTAGGAGAAGGAAAACTCTGAATTAAAACCTGTTAAACTCTACTTAAAAATTGACCTTGTGTCATATCCTGCCCGAGCGGAGGGGGTTGGTAAATAGGATAACCGTTACGCTATGTGTCCTGCTGGACAATGCAGAGTAAATTTTTGGGAGTTAATGTTCTTACTTGCCTAGAATTACTACTATTATGTATGATTTTTTACCTGTTCTCATATTCAGATTTTTTGTTCTTTTTAATGATAATATTCATCAATCACCAAGCTTCGTCTCAGAAATTTAGACAATTAAATAAAACTGGATTCAATAATTTTTTATACGTTTAATACGTTAAGTGGAAGTTCAAGTGGCTTAATGCTTAAAGTACTGCATTCCGAGCTTGTAGCACGTAAGTTCGAACTTGGGAATAGCATGAACGCTTTCATCCCTCTTGGTTAAATATCACCACTGTTACCTTCTATAAGGATTGTTTTGACATTAGATAATCAACAAAGGTTAATATGTCGTAAGAAAGAAAGAACTAAATCTATGATTAAAAATGTAAGGAAAAAATTAAATTTAGATAATATATGCTACTATAGAGAAGTTTGGTGCCACAGGTGGTGTAATGGTTAGCAAGCTAAACTAGCAAACCTTCACGAGTGAGTTTGAGTCTCATTGGGTGCCCCATTCATACGGCCTTGTGCCACATCTGAGCAAATAGTTTAGTAAATTAACTTTAAAGAAATGAAGAGAAGGGGTTGTGGCTGCAGTGCTGAACTGTAACGTCCTCGTAAGAGAGTTCGAGCTTCAATCGCGCTATTACGTGCACTTTCGGAAAGGCATGAAACCCCTTATCTCACTGTTATGGGTTAAATTATTTTATTTCTGCTCTTCTAGATGAACAGGTCTGAGATTAAATAACCCATGAAGGTTGTTGTGCCAATAAAAATCAAAGAAAACATGAAAAAATGAAAATAATAAATAAACATTACTTAAATATTTATACGCCCTATCAGTGAGTCTTAAAATGCGCTGACTGTATGTCTTTTAGCGGTTTAAGATCTCCGAAACTCACACTCATCAATGAAAAAAAAGAAATTTCTTGAGTCACACACTAAACTGAATAGGGTAGTTCACACTACCAAGATCTCCAGAACTGGAGCCTCACAATCACATGCAATTTATCATTATGTAAAATTAACTGGGATCGGTGGCATACGGTCTTGGTCGAAGTCAGACTAGAACGTCGATAACACACACGAGAAAACGTGTCGGTTTGGTTTGGTTTGGTTTGTTTGGTTTGTTTGGTTTGGTTTGTTTGGTTTTATGGCATATCAACCTTTGTAGGTTATTTAACGCCAAATCCATTTTTATGTAAATAATCTGTTCTATTGAAAACAATTCAGTTTAGCATAAGTACACAGTTTAATTGTCAAAAACATTTCCATTTCAAACTATTCAAGCAGTTATATGTAATAATTCAGTTAAGTTTTAATGTCAAAAGACAGTTCTATTAGAAAAAATTTAGTTAAGCATAAGCACGCAGTTTAAATGTAAGTACGGTTTAATTGTCCAAAACGTTTCTATTTCAAGCTATTCGCTTACTCAATTCTTTTTAGCATAAGTATGCTGTTAGTTCTATTTAACCCATAGATAGGGCCCTAGGTTTCGTAGTGGGCATATTGTGGAATAGGCAAGAAGGCATCAAGTACCATTTTTTGAGTCTTTGGTATGATTCCATAGAGAAGACCCTATCAGGTGCTACCACTCCGGGCCAGAGTGGACCTGGGAGCAATGGCAATGAAGGGGTACTCCACATTCCCCAAACCTCCAGCACTGCTGGAACCTCACCATCAGATTGTTTAGTGTCATATCCAGGACACTCGTTAGGGGGGGTCTTACCCCTCTGCAGAGGTGTAGTCAGTGTATTCTACAGCCCCAGCTGACTGGGCAATACACAGAGTTAAATGTCAGACAGTTTTATTTCAGATGATTCAGTTCAGCATAAGTACACAGTTTCGACGTCGAAAACAGTTCTATTTCGAGCAATTCAGTTCAGCAGTAGTACGCAGTTCCAATGTCAAAACAGTTCTATTTTAAACAATTCAGTTTAGCATAAATATGCAGTTTAAATGCAAAAATCAGTATAGTGAAAGCACGTAGTTATATTTAACCCATAGATAGGACCCTTATCAGGTGCTACCACTCCGGGCCAGAGTGGACCTGGGAGCAATGGCAATGAAGGAGTACTCCCCATTCCCCAAAGCTCCAGCATTGTTGGAACCTCTTCATCAGATTGTTTAGTGTCATATCCAGGACACTCGTTGGGGGGGTCTTACCCCTCTGCAGAGAAGCAGTCGGTGTATTCTACAGCCTCAAGGTTTGGTTTGGTTTGGTTTTATGGCACATAAACTACTGTAAGCTATTTATGCCAAATCCACTTTTATACGTATAAACAGTTCTATTTCAAACAATTCAGTTTAGTATAAATACAATTTTTCTTTACAGAAAATTGAATGTCAAAACAGTTCTATTTCAAACAATTCAGTTTTGCATAAATACGCAGTTTCAATGTCAAAACAGTTCCATTTCAAAAAATTCAGTTTAGCATAAGTACACAGTTTAGTTCTATTTGATACACAGTAGGAATCTATCAGGTGCTACCACCTCGGGCCAGAGAGGACCTGAGAGCGATGGCAATGAAAGGGTACTCTGCGTTCCCCAAAACTTCTGCATTACTGAAACTTCGTCATCAGATTGTTTCGTGTGATATTCAAGACACTTGTTGGGCGGGGTCTCACTCCTCTGCAGAGAAACAGTCGGTGTATTCTTGAGTCCCAGCTGTCTGGGCAAGACATGTCGGGGAAGGCCCTCAAATCGACCACTGATCCCCACTTATTTTCACGCTGTATATTCGCATTTGAATAGACAGGTGGGCATATCAATGCAAATATGCAGGTCTACCAGCCAGTGGGGTTGCCTTAGCAAAACGCCTTCCTCATAACGCTTCAGCCTCTTTACACATCATACCCAGAAAGCCCCTTTTTGGGAGGTGGGGGTCTGACGCCTAGGTAGAAGTTGCATACTGCATATTGAAAGTCCCACCGTCAGCACTTGAAGGTGTGAGAAAATGATAGAAGAAAAGATCGGATAGACTTCTGTGCCGACCCTTCTTTTATCTTATCCGGAAGGAAGTCAAAAGCCATTAAACAACAGGAATAAAACATAAGTTATGTGCAAAAAAAAAAAAAAAAGAATAAAAAAAGACAAATGAATAATTGGACAAGCCACATAAGAATAATAAACGGTTGAACCTGAAATATAAAAGAGAATTCTTCGTTGATATTAACTGTTTTTATTTTTGTTTTTCGTGGTAGTGTTTTTTTTTTTAGTTTTTTGTTTTTGCTTTGTTTTTGTTTTTGTTTTTTTGGGTTTTTTTTGTTTTTTGTTTTTTACTTTTTATGAGAATAAGTGAAATCATTATTCCTACTTGACTTTTGTAGAGTGTCTGGTTGTTTGAGGTGCAATGTTTGCTGCCAAAAATATGGCTTCCAGATGGGCAAATCTTTAGCTAACGAAGCGGGCTACCCATCTTTTTTATCTTGTCTCTTGTTTTATAACGCTAACAACGTCTTAAAACAAATAACCCGCTCGTAAAAGTCATTTAGGCTAATTAATTTAATGGCATATCAACCTTCGATGGTTATTTAATGACATATCCTGTTTAAACAGACGCACACACACATGTACACATATAATTTTTAAGTGAAGAGTTTGTAGGTAAATTTATCTTTGAATGAGTTGGACCTCATTTTTTTGCTCACTGATAAATGCTATTTATTATTTGCACACATTTAAACTGGTTTCAAGTATTGTTATTTAATATTAATAATTCTATTTAATATTAATCATTTCTTTGTGTACAGTTGAATGGTTTCAAGTATTGCTATTCACCAAAAAAATCTATTAAGAATAAATAAGAATCCCCCGTAAAAGACTGAATAGTTCTTGTATAGCCATGACTAACTATACAAACTCATATGCATGCAAAATCATAACGACGACACAGTAAGACGAGCGACACAGTTCCTTAGAAAAATATACCTCTCACTTTATTTGAAAAGGTTGTGTGTGAGAGGGAGTTGGAGACCAAACAGAACTGCAACATATTGACCCCCACTCTATTGGCCATAACTGCGTTTCTTTCCCGTTCTCCTGGAATGCTCAACCGGGGACCTGGGGCCCAGCCTCTCTGAGTGCTGGTTTTCTCTACCGCATCTTATCTCCAACTCATCTGATCTCCAAACTGACTGAATTTCCTGTGCACTGAGTTATATTATAGTTCAACATCCACATTCTTCTTGTGGGCGTCACAATGTCGCACTCATTCAATCTGTCCACGGTCAAGGTTATAATATCCTGATATTCCTCGACCGGATGCACCTGTTATTTACACAGGTGCATTTCCTATTTTGACAGCCTGGCCGGGTCGGAGGTCAATATACAACATTCTATTTGACCCATAGACCCAAACAAGTACCACCACTCCGTGTCAGAATGAACCTAAGAATAATGGTAATAAAGAGCTACTTCAAATTTCGCACACTCCAAGACTGGAATCTCACCAGTGCATTACTCAGGACATCATCCATAAAATTAATTTTGCCCAGTCAGCTGGGACTGTAGAATATACTAACCTCCCTTAACGAGTGTCCTGGTTATGATAGTAAACAATCTGATGGTGAGGTTCCAGCAGTGCTGGTGCTTTGGGGAATGCAGAGTACCCCTTCATTGCCATTGCTCCCAGGTCCACTCAGGCCCGGAGTGGTAGCACCTGATAGGGCACGATCTATGGGTTAAATAGAATTAACAGCATAATTATGCTAAAATGAATTGTTTGAGTAAACTGAATAGCTTGAAATAGAAATCTTTTTGACAATTAAACCGTACTTACATTTAAACTGTGGGCTTATGCTTAACTGAATTATTTGAAATAGAACTGTTTTTCGACATTAAAACAGTATTTACACTTAACTAAATTGTTACATATAACTGTTTGAATAGTTTGAAATAGAAATGTTTTTGACAATTAAACTGTGTACTTATGCTAAACTGAATTGTTTTAAATAGAACAGGTTATTTACATAAAAAGGGATTTGGCATTAAATAACCTACAAAGGTTGATATGCCATAAAACCCGGCATTCCCAAAAATGCCTCGGAGCCCCGTCACCTTCCCCTATAAAATTATTTATATATATTTAATAGAAATTCCTCGAAGATAGGCTCAGTCTATTATTGATAAGACAGATGATCATAGTTTAGTATAAGGCTAGAAATATGATTCATTGATTGGCTAATTTTAACGATATGTCAAATTGTTTGGCGTTATATTATGCCCAGAGATTAGGTAATTCTTTACATTGTATGTTTATATGTAGATTTTTGTGTTGTTAAGAGGTTTTTT
Organism: Sepioteuthis lessoniana; assembly: GCA_963585895.1. Lineage (NCBI taxonomy): Eukaryota > Metazoa > Mollusca > Cephalopoda > Myopsida > Loliginidae > Sepioteuthis > Sepioteuthis lessoniana. The sequence continues at coordinate 138,757 of CAUZXS010001433.1, read as the reverse complement.
TTGGCACAGGGTCCTTTCGAATATAAGTAATTTTCAAATTGAAGTATTTGACCTATACAAGGGATCCTAACAGCTCCTCCCACTCCCGGTCAATTTGGAACTGGGAGTAATGACGTTAGAGATTCGAATTTGCATTGATCTAAAAAGTTGGGGCTCAAATACTGATTTTCAAAGTTGGCATGTCCTCTTCAATTGAAATATGATACAATATTAATTCATATTTTTTACATATTTTGTCTAATATTGAGGAGATTTGGTGTCACTCAACCTCCAATGAAAGACCATCAGCTAACGCTGATGTGAAAAACTAAGGGAGTGAATAATAATATTAATAATAATAATGATAAATTTTGACCATACCACCAAATGGTATATGCACAACCCATCACCTGTCCTTGAAAATGACACACATAAACTCCTATGGGACTTTGACACGCAAACGGATCACCTAATCTCGGCCATATAACCAGACCTTATTATAATCAACAGAAAAGAGAGAATTTGCAAAATTGTCGACTTTGCTGGCTCGGCTGACCACAGAATAAAACTGAAAGAATGTGAAAAGAAGGATAAGTACCTTGACTTTGCTAGAGAACTGAATAAACTATGGAACAAGAAAGTGTCGATTGTACCAATTGTGATTGGTGCTTTTGCCACAGTAACTAAAGGATTATTAAAGGGCCTGGAGGATCTGGAAGTTAGCGGACAAGTGGAGACCATCCAAACGACAGCATTATTGAAGACGGCCAGAATACTGAGAAAGGTCCTGGAGACTTAAGGAGATTTGAGGAGACTTGCTGTCACTTAAACTCCATTGAAGAGCCATCAGCTAATACTGATATGAAAAACTCTAAAAGAGTAAATAATAATAATAATAATAATAGACATTGTGTTTGATTAACACTGCTGGTTGGTTGGGTTGTTTGTTGGTTGTTTTGTTTTTAGGCTTATCAACCATTGTAGGTTATTTTTACCAAATCCTCTTTATGAATGTGTGTGTGTGTGTGTGTGTGTGTGTGTGTGTGTGTGATTTGGTTTCGTTTAGTTTTATGGTATATCAACCATTGTAGGTTATTTAATACCAAATCATCATTGTACATATATATTAGATATAGAGAATTTAGCCGGGTTGGGTTTCTATGCCATATCAACCATTGTAGGTTATTTAATACTAAATCCTCTTTGTACATATATATTAGATATATAGAATTTGGCCATGTTGGGTTTCTATGCCATATCAACCATTGTAGGTTATTTAATACCAAATCCTCTTTATACATATATATTAGATATATATAGAATTTGGCCAGGTTGGGTTTCTATGCCATATCAACCATTGTAGGTTATTTAATACCAAATCCTCTTTATACATATATATTAGATATATAGAATTTGGCCAGTTTGGGTTTCTATGCCATATCAACCATTGTAGGTTATTTAATACCAAATCCTCTTTATACATATATATTAGATATATAGAATTTGGCCAGGTTGGGTTTCTATGCCATATCAACCATTGTAGGTTATTTAATACCAAATCCTCTTTGTACATATATATTAGATATATGGAATTTGGCCGGGTTGGGTTTCTATGCCATATCAACCATTGTAGGTTATTTAATAATAAATCATCTCTGTAAATCAATAATTTAGATATATATGACTTGCAAATGAATAGTTCGTAGGTAATATTTTAAACAAGCCAGATTTCATTCGGTTTTACACAGTTTCCAGTATGGCTATTAAGGGGACGTTCTCGTGGTGTAATTGATAAAACACCTGGCTCCGGAAACTTAGAATGTGAGTTCGAACTCCAGTCGCACTATTACGTTTACTTTCAGACAAATATCCTGGGGAAAGGTAAGAACCCCCTTATCCTCCCAGCTATGGGTTAAATAGTATCACTACTGTTCCTCTAGAATTAAGGATTTGGCATTAAATGACCTAAGAAGGTTGATATCCCATTAATCAAAACAAATAAAACTATTGCTGTCAAATATGATTAATTCTATTTAGTATGATTACTCGTTCATTTGCAAAGAGTTAAATGATAACAAGTATTGCAATGTAAAATTATTAATTCTATTTGATATTAATCAGTTCTTTTTACCCAGTTAAATGGTTTCAAATATTGCTACTAAAGGCGAATACTTCTATTTGATATTAACCTTTTCTTATACACAAGATTAAATTGTTGGTTGGTTGGTTGTATGTGTGGTATTTTGACCTTCGACCCGGCCAAAAATGCCATTCAGAGTGATGCACCGGAAGAAAGTGACACATTCTAATGGCAGTTATGAGAGGAAATCTCGTGGGCGGAAATTAACTGATGAAATGGGACGAGGTAAAAAATTTCCATGGTACACTCATAGACGGATGCACCGGAAGAGAGTGACCTGTGAACAGCATGACAGTTATTTCCGCTTGGTGACGATCCAACATGCCATTCCAAAGATCGACTAGGCGATTGAGTGGGCGTTGAACTACTATATAACTCAGTCAAAACAGAAGTCAGGAGTTGCAGTTACAGTTGGAGGCGGAGTTATAGACGAGATGTGGTAGGGAAAGCCACATCAGGCCGAAGGGGCCTTGGGGCCCTGATGAGTTGGGGTCCAGAGAAGTTGCTGATAAGATGCAGTAAAGAAAGCCATCACCCAGCAGAGTGGGCCTCTGGGCCTCCGGTTGAGCATCTGGAGAACGAGAAAGACACAACGCTGACGGCCATAAGAGTAGGGGACAATATATTGCAGTTCTGTTCGGTCTCCAACTCCCTCTCACACGCAAACGTTACAAATAAAGTGAGAGGTACATATTTGTTAAAGAAGTGTTCACTCGTCCTTTATCATTGTGTCGTTGTGAATTATTCTGCATGTATATGCATGTGTATATGCATATGAGTATATAACATATGGCATATCAACCTTTGAAGGTTATTTAACACCAAATCCATTTTTATGAAAATAGTTCTATTTCAAAATAGTTAATGTCAAAACAGTTTTATTTCATATAATTCAGTTGAGCATGAGTACACAGTTTGGATGTCAAAACAGTTCTATTTCGAGCAAGACAGTTTAATATAAGTACGCAGTTTAAATGTCAAAACAGTTCAATTTGAAACAATTCAATTTAGCATAAATACGCAGTTTAAATGCAAAAACCAGTATAATGAAGGAACCACGGTTTAGTTTTATTCAACCCATAAATAGGACCCTTATCAGGTGCAATCACTCCGGGTTAGAGTGGACCTCGGAGCGATGGCAATGAAGGGGTACTCTGCATTCCCCAAAGCTCCAGTATTACTGAAACTTCACCATCAGATTGTTTAGTGTCATATACAGGACACTCATTGGGGGTCTTACCCCTCTTTAGAGGTGCAGTCGATGTATTCTACAGTCCCAGCCGACTGAGACAGAGTTAAATATCAAAACAGTTTTATTTCATATAATTCAGTTTAGCATAAGTACTCAGTTTAAATGTAAAAACAGTTCTATTCTAAACAATTCTATTTAGCATAAATACGCAGTTTAAATGCAAAATTCAGTATAGAGAAGGAAGCTAGGTTTAATTCTATTCAACCCATAGATAGGACCCTTATCAGGTGCTACCACTCCGGCCCAGAATGGACCTGGGAGCGATGGCAATAAATGGATATTCTGCATTCCCCAAAGCTCCAGCATTACTGGAACTTCACCATCAGATTGTTTAGTGTCATATTTAGGACACTCATTGGGGGTCTTACCACTCTGCAGAGGTGCAGTCGATGTATTCTACAGCCCCAGTCGACTGGGCAAAAGACGGAGTTAAATGTCAAAACATTTTTATTTCATATATTCAGTTCAGCATAAGTACACAGTTTAAATGTAAAAACAGTTCTATTTTAAACAATTCTATTTAGCATTGTTTAGATGGTTTAGTGTCATATCAAGCACTCGTTGGAGGGTCTTACCCCTCTGCAGAGAAGCAGTCGATGTATTCTACAACTCCAGCCGACGGGGCAAAGGTTAAATGGTTTCAAGTTTTCTTAGTAATGATAATTCCATTTAATATTAATCATTATTTTAAACACAGTAAAAGGATTTTAAGTAATGTTATCAAACATTAATAATTCTATACAATATTACTTATCTATTCACCCTCAGTTGAACTCTTTCAAGTACTGCTATCCAACACAAACAATTCAATTTAACATCAGTCATTTGCTGCACACAGTTAAATGGTTAAACAGTTTTATTTGATAGATGGAACCGTCCCAACTACAACCTCCCCATATCAGATTTGGCATTAAATAACCTACAAAGGTTGATATGGCAGTGAAGGAGTATGCTACACTTCCTAAAGCGCACGTACTGAAGCCTCACGATCAAATGGTTTAGCGTCATAACTTGGACACTTGTTATGAGGTTTTGCCCCTCAGCAGAAATGCAGTCTGCTTTTTTTAAACTCTTCCCTACCCAGCTGACTTGGCTGATGACGTAACAAGAAGAAAAACCTCGTCATCAATCGGATTTTGCAGTTTCACTGGTCCACAGAAAGCAAAAAGATTGATAAACATTTAGTCCTTGCCTGAGAGCTGAAAAATCTGTAGACCTTAAGGTTGACATAGATACTAATTGTGAGCTTGGAACGGCTCCAAAATGCTTGGAAGGGAGACTGAAAGAATTGGATATAATAGGAAAAATCAAGCCCAGTTAGACCACAGCAATGTTGAGATCTGCAAAAATACACCAGTTGAGCTAAAGAGACTTGAAACTTGCAAGTGATGAAAAAAAAGTATAAGATTATTTCTTAGTTAATGAGAAAAGAACAGTAAAAACAGTACACACACACACACACACACACATATATATATATATATATATATATATATATATATATATTCAATCCAGTAAATCCGGAATAGGGAATAATTCCAATCAGGACAAATAAACAAATATTCAAAAATAGAATATTAAATTCAGATATTCCTGGTAAAGAACTCAATGTAAATAAAATACACGGAACAAATAATTTTTTTTTCAAAAGAAAAAAAAACAAAAATTGACCACATTAGGATAATAAATATGAATTTCCTTGTTCTATTTTTTTGACAATTTACCTTATTACAATTATCAGCAATTTCTTTATCCTTATACAAATTAGCATTTTGATTATCATTATTATTATTATTAGGTTTAATCATTTTTGGTTTTAGATAAGTAAACTCTTCTTTAAAATCCCTATTCTTGAGGGCTTCAATATACATTTTACTACATTCATGGAAAATTTTCTCATTTGATGATTATCTCCTTATTCTCGTATTAAAAGCTGGTTGTCAGGTTGTAATGTGTAAAATTTATTTCATTTCCATTTCGTATTTGATCTGATTAAGTCCTGTTAATTTTTTTTATTGCATTGATTTATATCAATGCATTTAACAGGATGGAAATAAATTTATTATATTAATGTGACCCATTGTTGTTGTTTTTTTGGGAAATATATATATATATATATATATATATATATATATATATATATATATATATATATTTTTGAACAAATATAATTCTTCGGTGTCATTCAATCGGCCCTTCTTAAAATGTAAATCGTCGGTGTTTACAAATGAAGGAATGGGTTTAAAAGAAAGAGGATTTTATAATTGGAGGACAAGAAAAAATTATAATTCCTTCCGCTCCAGATCAAGTCAATGACTCCACCAAATATTTTTAATTTAGTTCTTTTTGTCTTCAGATAGTCCGATGCTGTGTATTAAACACAACCCCTCCTACGATGTTGAGGTGGTTTCTTAGTCCAAGTCCAGTGCGGAACAGGGAAGAACTCTTCCTAATCGTCCGTAGGTATGCACCTAAATCATCCACCCATTCACAGACGTATTAATCCAGCATTGAAGAATACTTGTAAAATAAAAATAAATGCCAAATCAACTATTCAGAAGACATCGTTATTAAAACCATATTTCCCATATTTCTGATTCGTTTTACGATGGCATTATATATTTATATATATATATATATATATATATATATATATATATATATGTATATATATATATATATATATATATAGTCATCCACAGACATATATAGTCATTATATATTTATATATATATATATATATAGTCATTTTATATTTATATATATATAGGCATTATATATATATATATATATATATATATATATAGTCATCCACAGACTATATATAGTCATCCACAGACATATATATATAGTCATCCACAGACATATATATATATATATACATATATATGTATATATATATATGTATATATATATGTATATATATATATATATGTATATATATATACATCCTCGTGGATGAGAGGTTGAGTCTTGGATGGCGTTTCATCGTTGCTATTAGTTCCTCGTGGATGAGAGGTAGAGTCTTGGATTGGCGTTTGAGTCAACCGGGTTTCGATCCCAGCTACGGGAAGCTAGTATGTCTAGCCACACTGATGAGTTCTGATAGAACGAAACAGATCTGTCTGTGGATGACTATATATATATATATATATATATATATATATATATTAAAACTGTTGGTGGTCACTATATCACTTTGTGGGTTTGTGGCGAACCAAGTGCAATATAATCGGGAGAGTACTCAATATCTAGGACAGAGCTATTATATAATAATAATAAATATTATATATATATTCAATGTTATGGAATTTTGTCTGCGACTCCTGGGTTTCATGGAATTTTTACAAAACAATCATCAGACCAAATTCTATGGCATTAAATATATATCTATATCTAATATTTATTATATATATATATATATATATATATATATATATATATATATATATATATATTTCGATCCCTGTTTTGGGAATCTCACATATCTAACCACACTGAAAAGTTGTGATAAAACGAAACAGTCTGTCTGTGGATGACTATCTATATATTCTTCGAGGCATATTTTATTAAAGATGGAATATAAGGATTCGGTGTTAAGTTTTTTTTATTAGCCTTTTCTTGTTCACGAGAGAGATGTCACAAAAGAGGATGAACACTGTTTAATGATTGTCCGAAATCTTTGATCTTACCTTCCGGGTTTGTGTACTTTTGACCTTCGCTTGTCATTGTCGTAAGTGTGCGTCCCACGAAACCGAATATAATGAGATAGTTTATGAGATCAATGAATGTGCAGAATTCGAACGCGCAGACCGTTGGCTTGAATCTATTGAATTCAAAGATTAGGATCACGTGACAACAGAACTATGCATTTAAGTATCGCTGCCACCGAATTTTTTCGGAAAATTATTAAACAGCTTGCATCCACGTTTGCGATATCTCACGCAGGAACAAGAAAAGGTTAATAAAGAATTCAACTCAAAATCCTTGACTGTCATCTGAAACACACACACACACACACACACACACACACATTTATATATATGACTATTTTGAATATGAATATGCTATATTGTGGTTAAGATATGATTGTATAAAGCTGAAAACGAATTAGATAAAATGATTATTTATTTATTTGACATGTTTCTCTTTTCACTTCCTCATCAGATATCGCGAGTCTAAAAAAATCTTTCCTATCTGATATCTAATAAGCTGTGAAAATCCAAACATCTCGGACGAATGAATTATTATTTTTAACAACTTGGTTTTCAGTTTTCTACATTTATATTTTCTAATATATATATATATATATATATATATATATATATATATATATATATATAAATTTACTGACTTCACCGCATGATCAGGATATGTCACAAGGTCGATTTCTTTAGAGGAATTTAATAGGTTTGAATTCTGTGTTTTCCTTCTTCTAGATCTGTTGCCATACCTGGGTTAAGGAGTTCAGTCTGCCCAACTATTTACTCCTAGCTGAAAGAATACTTGGATGTTTACCATTTCTAGGGGTATTGGAGTTACTTAAAATACAGGCTGACCCCCACCAAAAAAAAACAAAAAAAAAACAGGCTCCATAAATTTTTCTATTACTTCGAAAAAAATAAAGCAAAATAATCTTAATTCTTTTCCTTGGTAGACCAGGACATGTTGGTCCCAATTTTTCATGAACAGAATCTACTTCATATCCTGAAAAAAAACAAAAATGCTAGAATTAAATTTATGAATTTCAGTCAAAAACATATGGGTTCTGAGTTTTTTTTTTGGGGGGGTCACTCTTTGCAAACAGCTTCTTTAAGGTTTCAACTCGGGTCATTTTATTCATTTCCTAGACAAGATAACCAGTACACCACGAGCGCCTTCAATATATATATAGAGAGAGAGAGAGAGACAGACAGACAGACAGACAGACAGAGATAAAAAAAGATATATTTAAAAAAAGCTTCCCTCTCTAACAGAGAAAATGATAATTGCCCTGGAGTAAGATATCCGGCTGACTTTATGTCAGTCGGGTTTCGATCCTAGCTTGAAGCATCTCGTGTGTCAGGCCACACTTAAATGTTTTCATATAACGAAATAGGTGGTGCTTGTGGTATAATGATTTTCGTCGTAGTAAATGGACTCGGTGACACGAGTTCAAATCCAGTACGAAGTTGATTGCATTTCACAAAGCACTAATACCCTTAGAAAAAGTATGAATCGACTTATTCTCCCTTATTATTAGCTATGGGGAAATAGTAGGACAGACTGGGTTCTTTAGCCTTGGTTAGACAGTAAGTCTAGAAGAAGGAAAATATGTCTATCTATCAATCTATCTATTTGTTTCATATCTATCTGTTATTATTCAAATGAACTGGTACAAAACATTCAGTCTGCCTTAAAATTGTATAGGCATAAACCAGAATCTATTCTTGAAAAGGAAATTAGCTATGGGGAAATAGTAGGACAGACTGGGTTCTTTAGCCTTGGTTAGACAGTAAGTCTAGAAGAAGGAAAATCTGTCTATCAATCTATCTATCCGTTTCATATCTATCTGTTATTATTCAAATGAACTGGTACAAAACATTCAGTCTGCCTTAAAATTGTATAGGCATAAACAAGTATCTATTCTTAAAAATGAAACGCACGAAATTCTCTAGGACTTCGAGATAAAAACAGATCATTAAATACCGAACAGAAGACCAGACCTAATTTTAATTAATAAAAAAAAAATGGTAATCTAGTGGATTTTACCTTTCCAGCTGACGATAGAGAGAAAATAAAAGAAAGCGAAATATAGACCGATAGTGTGAGCTTGCCTGAGAACAGAAATGGCAGTGAAACATGAAGTCGATATTAATATCTGTTGTAGTTAGTGCGCTTGAAATGGTTCCCAAAAGCCTGGGTCGGGAACAGGGGGAACAAGAGATTAAAAGTAGAATCGCCACTGCTGAGGTTAGATTGAATACTACTGTCACTCCGACTCCAGTGATGATCACTACCTACTACCTATATAAAAAAAAACTCGCTGATTAAACTGACAATATTAACAAACGGCTGCATCAAATATATCATCATCATCATCATCATGTCATGCCGCTAGCACGGATATCCCTGACCCTTTCTCGACACTTCTCCCTATCATTCATCGCCTCCGGCAGGTATTCAGGGCTACATCCCGTATCCTCACATAGCTGCTGTATGTATCTTCGAGCTGGTCATCCTGCTTTTGCTTGGCCACATGCAGGGGTCCATTATGAGCTCGTCCTTGCTTCTCCAGCAGTGTCCTGCATGTCTCGTTCGTCTAGCTTGGATAGTTTTCGTGATGGGAGGCAGGTGGCCGTATAGTTGGTGCCTTGTGGGGTGTTGCCACCAGGACTTGTTCAATATTGCTCGCAAAATTCTTGTGTAATTGCTGTCTAGCTTCTTCTTCTTCAGCCGTTTAGTTAGCGTCCAAGTAGTGCATCCATATAGCAGTATCGACACGACCGCTACCTGGAAGAAACTGCGTTTTATTTTATTGGTCAGGTCTGATTTCCATATGATCGTAATTATGATATAAACCACTAATAAGCAATTAATAATGATGATAATAATTACAAATGAATGCATAAAATATAATAACCAATTAATAATGATAACAAACAATTAATAATGATATAGAAAATAATATTAGAAATTAGCAATAATAACAATAATAATGATGATGATAATAATAATGATAATAATAATAAACGAACGCATAAAACTGACACGAAAAGAATACAAGATAATCATTACTGGCGAGAAAGATGATCCACTTATAACTATGCAAAAGTCTAAAGTCTGGTGATGGCGACAAATGGTATATGCACAAACTAATGTCTCAAAATAGATGTGACCCATTAATATGATGATGGTTTATAACTGAGACAAGCGTAAAAAATGCATCCTTTGAGCGAGAGACATCAAATCAATGTGTTTTTTTTTATTGTTACAATATCAGCTTTCAGGACATGCAATGTTTTTGGGGGGTTTTTTCTGGTCTCAGAAAAAAATTATCATCATATCAATGGGTTGCATCTATTTTGAGACAGTTTTGAATGATTTTGTCTCCAAATAAGTAGAGACGCAAAATATCTTTTCCTCTCTTGTCCAAGGTAATGTGATCGAGGATTTGTAGTAGTTTTGTATACTGTTTTCAAATCTGAAACAAAAAAGTTTTCCTACAATGAAACTAGAGGTGCTTGAGGTGTAATGATTTTCGTCGTAGTAAATGGACACGGTGATACGAGTTCAAATCCTGGACGAGGCTGATTGCATTTCACATCGAGGATTTGTTGTTGTTATTGTATACTGTTTTCAAATCTGAAACAAAAAAGTTTTCATACAACGAAACTGGAGGTGCTTGTGGTGTAATGATTTTTGTCGTAGTAAATGGACACGGTGATACGAGTTCAAATCCTGGACGAGGCTGATTGCATTTCACATCGAGGATTTGTAGTTGTTATTGTATACTATTTTCAAATCTGAAACAAAAAAGTTTTCATACAACGAAACTGGAGGTGCTTGTGGTGTAATGATTTTTGTCGTTGTAAATGGACACGGTGATACGAGTTCAAATCCTGGAAGAGGCTGATTGCATTTCACATCGAGGATTAGTAGTTGTTATAGCATACTATTTTCAAATCTGAAACAAAAAAGAACCCAACATTATTAATAGAGCTATTAGCAGTCACATGAGTCCCATGTATTTTGAGACACCCTATACAAACTGTTCTTGGAAATAATTTCCGAAAAATTATCAGATACAAACGGATCAATATATCCAGGCCAGAATAGCAGATCTTGTTTTGATTAACAAGAAAAAAGTTCGTGTGCAAATTTCACTTGCTATCCTATTCTCAGCCAGCAAAAAAAAAAATGATGATTGATTTTGGTTCAAACCAAGACCACTCGGTCTGTTTTGCCGCTATTTTGAATATCCTAAAAAAAACATTCTTCAAAATGATTAAAAACAATCCGAAACAATTCTGAGTTTACATTTATGGAAACAAATTCGGAAAAATAAATTTTACTTCTTTCTTCTTCTTTAAATACCAGTGGGTAGAGTGTTTGTCAATGGGCCGGAAAACCGGGGTTCAATCCAAGGTCGAGTCATACCAAAGACTCAAAAAATGGTATTTGATGCTTCCTTGTTTAACACTCATTATTATATGATATGGATCAAGGGTAATGTGTAGCAATCAAGAGAAAGGAGTAGCGCCCTTCCTACACCCCGGTGTTGTAGCTATTGAAAAAGGAGGCTTCAGCTCGCCTTCGACTACGGTCACCAACTTTACCTAAAGGTATAGTGTACTGGCGTTGAATAAAAAATATTTCCAAATCCAAATGTCCTTAGTTTATCCGTTTCATATATATATATATATATATATAGTGTGGGCATTACACCAAAACCTGATAAAACACATTTGCCAGGAGCCATCTCTACAGAGAAGTAGAAATATGTATAGAAGATTAATTAAAATGTTTGGATAAGAAAATATCTTTCATTCAAAAGAAAAAAAAGGTTTGCGACACCAATATATTTTACGTTAACTCCTAAAAGAGAATTTTAAAGAATTTTCTAAAAGATATTTTTTCCACCAAACTTTTTTCTTCGACCTAATGTGGAAACTAGTTTCGAACAAACAAAAATAGTATTCCTGTTAGTCTAATTAATTTTGTTCATCTTTGTACACACATACACACACACACACACACACATATATATATATATATATATATATATATATATATATATATATATATATATATATATATATATATATATATATATATATATATATATATATATATATATATGTAAGTAAAGTTGGCGAATGTAGTCGAGGGTGAACTGAAGGCTCCCTTTTCAATAGTTACTACACGGAGGTGTAGGGGAGGGCGCTACCCCTTTCCCTGGATTGCTCCACTTTACTCTTGATATGTACCTCAGAATGCTGAGTGTTAAGTAAGGAGGTATCAAGTACCATTTTTAGTTTCATGTGGATTAGACAATCGTTAAATGGAAATACGTTAAAAGTAGAAAACAAACTATATTTATGGTGTGAAAACAGTAAATCATGCCACCACAAATGTCTTAATCATTTATCATCCATTTGATCATTTGATTATTATTCGTGTTTAGTTGCTTTTAAAAAAAAGTGAAAGCTCATTTAGTTCATCATTATCTGACAATGAGGGACAGAACTGAAAACAATACACAAACACTTGGAGCTGCCCGTGGTGTGATGATTATCATCGTAGGAAATGGAAACGGCGACACGAGTTCAAATCCTGGACAAGACTGATTGCATTTCACATAGCACTAATACCCTTGGGAAAGGTAAGAATCTCATTATTCTCCCTCCAGGTATGGGTAAATAGTAAGGTAGACTAGGTTCTTCAGCCTTGGTAAGGCAACTAGTCTAGGAGAAGGAAATTGAAACCTGTTAAACTCCGCTTAAAAATTAACCTTGTGTCATATCCTGCCTGAGCGGAGGGTTTGGTAAATATGATACACAAACACTTGGTCAAACTCTAACTGACGTTGTTTGTCGCTTGTGGCTTGTTTTTTTCTTGTTATTTTTTATTGGTTGGTTGGTTCTTTTTTCTTTAGTTTTTTATGGGACTTTCTCCCTATCAAAATATGTTGGGTTATTTCAAATCCAAGTCAGCTTCTTTTAAATCAGTTATATTGTTTCAATTATTACTACCGGATACTAAGGGTGTCCTCGTGGCGTAATGGTTAAAGCGGTAGACTGCGGAATCGTAGTAAGCGAGTTCGTATTCCAGTCGCGCTATTACGTTCACTTTCTGGCAAATACCCTTGGGAAAGGTATAAACCCCATTATCCTCTCAGCTATGGGTTAAATAGTACCACTACTGTTCTCCTCGGAGAATGGCTTCGGCCTAAAATAACCTACAAAGTTGATATGCCATTAAAAACAAAGAAACCGTAATATCTAATACTAATTATTTGTAAGCAATTAGCTATTTTCAAATAACCATTTTATTCAGTAATAATAATTTACTGACGATAAGATATTTGCCCAGTCGGCTTGGACTGTAGAATACACCGACTGCTTCTCTGCAGAAGGGTAAGACCTCCCCAACGAGTGTCCTGCATAGGATACTAAACAATCAGATGGTAAAGTTCCCGTAATGCAGGAGCTTTGGGGAATGCGGAGTACCCCTTTATTGTCATCGCTCCCAGTTCCATTCTAGCTCGAAGAGGTAGCATCTGATTGGGTCCTATCAATGGGTCAAATTGAACTAAACTGTATACTTATGCTCAACTGAATTGCTTGAAATAAAACATTTCTTTTATTGAAACTGTATACTTATGCTAAACTGATTTGTTTGAAATAGAACTGTTTTTATTTATAAAAATGGATTTGGCACGAAATAACTTAAATGTGCCATAAAACTAAACCAAACCAAACGATTATATATATATATTTTCAATTAACTATATCTATCAAATAGCAATGTGAACGTTTTAGGAGTCAAATGCTTAGCGTGTTCGGCAACGGCCCGGGAGACCAGGGTTTAATCTCAGGTCGAGTCATACAAAAGACTAAAAAATATAACTTGATGCCTCCTTGCTTAACACTCAATGTATGTACCAAATGTAAGTGGAGCGATCCAGAGAAAGGAGCAAGGCCCTTCCCTACACCTCGGTGTAGTATCTATTGAAAGAGGAGCCTTCGTTCCCCACTCGACAACGGTTAGTCAACTTACAACTATGTCAAACAAACCTGTTTAACCCTATCAGATGCACTCATTTAGGGTCGGAGCTGACTTTGATAAAATGACAATTGAGAGGTAATTCCTCAGTCTCAAAAACTGCTGAACTGGAACCTCACTACCTGGTTTAGCTTTGTGTCACACCCAACACTGCATTTTGAAGGGAGTGGAGTGGAGTTTTACCCCTCAGCAGGAATACAGTCAACTTATTCTAAGTCCCTCCGACAGTCCGGAGAAAACTCATGTAGTGAGAGTAGTTCCCATCAATTCATTTATTTTTAAGAACTTGTCCTCATGTTCACCGCATTCATTGAATTTTTTTCCCGATAATTTTCCGTAAATACAAGAGGTATTCATCGGCAAATGCTTGGATAATCGATGTTTCGTTTCGTTTTAGAGATTGTTTACACTAGTTCCACTATCCCAATTTCTTTCTTATCAAAATAACCTCCCTTCCCTCCTGGTCGAGACACTGACACTTTGGTCACATGTAGAAATGTCTGGTGAGGTTACGTTAGAGGAGAAAGTGATTGTCTGTGCAAAATTTTTATCTTCTTTCTTTTGACGCGACGGGGCCACGCTACCAGATTCTGCGTGTTCGTACTCGGTCAATTCTTTAATTACTTTCAGGCACTTCTGGCTTCGTTGCTCCGTCATTTCCCCCCGCGAGGCAAGGATTAATTCTTGCGAATGACCACAGAGACGCCAACGTCACGTCTTTTCGGTTTTTCAGAACGCTTAGTATATCTCGACACTTTCCACATTCATCTGCATATAATTCGATCTCCAATTTAAGCTGACCCTTTTGGCTTCAGATCAAGTAATTCGTATTTTATGATATGTGCCTTGTGTATACAGTGAACCCATTTTTTCACCATACTCCAACGACAAATATTGCTAACGAAGCTCTTTCTCTCTCTCTCTCTCTATATATATATATATATATGTATACGTGACTGAAAATGCATTTCCGGAAACAGTAAAAATTTCCTTGCGGGATGATGAACCTGATACACCAAGGGTCAAAAGTAAAGTGTTTAAAATTTATTGTTATGCCATTTTAAACAGAAACACGACTTCAACTTTTTAACACCACTTTCTTAAAGGACTCCACTATTGGCCATTAAGTTCACTGTCAGGACAGACCATATCTTTAAAAAAATTAGATTATCCTTCATAAAAACATAAAGGAGGGTGGTGTTCTATTATTAGCTCAAAAAAGTATAATGATAGGGACGAGCGTGAATGCATACCCCGATTCACTTAATACCTAATCTAGCAGACTGGCGTAATATAGAAATAGGAAATCATTGAGCGGAATTTTATCAGCTTGAATGTGTGTACTTTGAGGTAGCCGTCCAAATAACGGCCACTCGGATTCTAATGATCCTGTCATACTTGATCGTATGACATCCAATTAACCATGTAACTGTGTGTAAACGAACGAGTAATGTTGGATTGAATTATAAGTGTTAAGTAGTAATATTTTAAATTCTTTAATTGTGTAACTAAATTGCATTATACGAGGATCATTAAATAAGTTTCCAGATATTTTTAATTATGGACACTTTTATTGGTAGTACACACATGAAACTCTAGTCCCCTTCGAAGTACTCTCCTCCAGCTGCAATGCACTTGTTGTACCGTTCCAACAATTTCTGGAAGGCCACATGGCAGTCCTCTTATGTGAGCGTGTCGATCACCTTCGTCGCAGCCTCTTTCATCTCCTCAATTGTCTCATAACGACAGCCTGTGAGCATAGGGAATAACCAAAAGTCACAGGGAGCAAGGTCTGGACTATTGTGAGGGTGAGGAACTGTCTTGATACCCATCTTAGTCAGATAGTCAGTGACAAGGATGGAGTTGTGGACTGGTGTATTGTCCTGGTGGAAATGCCACTGACCCGATTTGAAGAGTATTGGCCTCTTCCGACGAAATCTCTCCCTGAACTCCTTTAAAACCTCAACATAGTAACCCTAACCCTAACCCTTTGGCCAATCAACTCTGGTGTATTGACTTCCTTACTCCTCCCACACATCTCATCATTCCTCACAGACTCTCTGCCTTTCTTGAATCTCTTATGCCACTCAAAAACTGATGTTCGAATCATGCAAGATAGTCAAAAAGCTGTCTGAAGCATTCCATACGTTTCTGTGGCATTTTTCCAAGTTTAAAACAGAATTTTATTGCATATCGTTCTTCTAAAGTGTCATATTGCATTTTTGAAATTCACCAGCTGTGACAATCAGGGTTTAGTAGGGTGTATTCCAATTGCTGCTGTAGCTGTTCATTTGAACTTAAAATCATAAAAATTAGTCAGTCATCTCATAAGATAAATAGCAATAACATACTGAATTTTCAAGAGTCTACCACCAATTTAAATGCCTGTACATAAAAAGGCTGGAAACTTATTGAAAGCACCACGTACAAAGAAAAATATGTAAGCAAAACTGAAAAGAGACGGATTCGTGGGTGTATTACAAAACAATCAAAAGAACAGTTTTAATTTTAAGTGCACCAGTCTACAATGTGTCGAGGTGGACTTCAATGCCTGTACAAAAAAGTCTGGAAACTTATTGAAGGCACCACGCAATTATTACATTGTAATAAGTAGAAGTATTTGACAAGATAGAAATGAATAAATAGTGTGAAATAGAATTAGTATGAAATAACAATATTAGTAACTATTTCACTGTCTTAAAACAGATGATCAATGTTCAATATAATTATCAGTGTTATATAGCAACAATTAAAACCATTTAACTGTGTGCAAACTTAGGGTTAATAGGATATACAATGTTTTCATGTAAGAAATTCTTGAAGGCATTTAACTGTGTGCCTAAAAGAGGACAGGCTCATTTAAATATATCATCAACAAAATGTGTTTACAAATCATATATATTTAATTTTTTTTCATCATACAACGTGTGAAAGTACGTGCGATACCCTAACCTCATCAACCGCCAACCAGGGTGATAACACAGTTTCGGTAGCTCAAGGTGGAACTGCCACTGCTAGCGCTACATAGCAGCTTTTGCCGCCGGACAGGGTATTTAAAAGATATATCTATGTATACACAAGATCAACTAAAAGCAGACATTACATTGGACGTTCGTTCATCTTCATTTTGGTGCAGTTTGTGATTAAAAATGCGTTTACTTACGGCCGTTGATGTCATAGCAACCGTTTCTTGATTTTGCGTAATCACACGAGAAAGGTGGTTCCGTGTGTATAACATTCATATATATATAAAGAAGATTTGTCATTAAATAAACTACAATTTTTGATATGCCATCAAAGCTAATCGAACCAAATATGTATTTAATATATAAGTATCAAGAGTATTTGTCATAAATAACCTATAATGGTTGATATGCCATAAAACCCAACCAAGGTAAATCCTACATATTTGATATATATGTATAAAAAGTATCTGGAATAAAATAACCTATAAAGGTTGATATGCCATAAAACCAAACAAAACCAAATAATATATGTCTAATATATATTCATAGAGAGGATTTAGCATTAAATAACCAACATGGGTTGATATACCGTAAACACAAACAAACCAAATTTCGGCATTAAATAACTCATAAGGAGTTGGTATGCCATAAAACCAAATAAATCAATGTAAAAAGGGTTCATTATCTCATTCAAAATGTTAAGACTCGCCCTTTCAAGTCTCCCAACCTAATACTTCTCCTAGCAAAAATCATGGAGTTTGATCATTTAGAATATATTCGATCGTGGACGAATATTTAGCAGTAAATAGACTAATAACATACAGGGTGGAACGATAGAATTGTTGTCCTAAAGAAAACAATACTACAGCTTTATTTTAAAACTTTTATTGAATAAATCAATTCAGCTAACTTGATTATGTAGTAGAGCTGACATCTACAGGGTGGAACGATAACATTGTCGTCTAAAAGTAAAAAACACAACAGCTTTATTTTAAAACTTTTATTGAAAAAATCAATTCAGCTAACTTGATTATGTAGTACAGCTGACATCTATTCAATGTAGCCGCCTTCAGCCTCAATCACCGCCTCGATACGGATCTGGAACTGGGAACATGCCTTTTCCACTAGCGCCGGCGGGATCTCGGCGAGTACTCGGCGGATGGCGGCGATCAGGTTGGCTTTCAATAAAAGTTTTAGGAGGTGCCCGTGGTGTAGTCGTTATCGTCGTGGGAAATGGACACGGCGACACGAGTTCAAATCCTGGACGAGACTGATTGTATTTCACATAGTACTAATACCCTTGGGGAAGGTATGAATCCAATTATTCTCCCTCCAGCTATGGGTAAATAGTAGGACAGACTAGGTTCTTCAGCCTTGGTGAGGCAACTAGTCTAAAAGAAAGAAAACTCTGATTTCAAACCTGTTAAACTCCGCTTAAAAATTGACCTTGTGTCATATCCTGCCCGAACGGAGGGGTTGGTAAATAGTATCAGGCTGGCTTTGGTGTTGTGGGAGGTCATGTTGGTGATGTTCACGACGTATGACCAAACGAAGTAGTCCAGCGGGTTCAGGTCGGGGGAGGAGGGGGCCAGTGAGAGAAGGGTACAAAATCGTAGCACTCCTTCTGAAGCCAAGCCTGGGTCTCTTTGGACTTGTGGGCCGGTGCCGAATCCTGCTGCCACACCAAGAGTCTGCCACCGGCCACCTAATTGCACCAGGGGATCACCACACTCTTCAGTACATCAAGGTACACTTTGGTGTTGACTTTCAAGCCGACTTCGAAGATGTGAGGTGGCATGATGTGGCCCTCACTTGAAACCATACCAAAGACCATAACCGTAGCCGGAAACTTTGTTTTCATCGTCCCTGTTATTCGTGGCAATCCAGCGTTTTCATAACTTGGATCCTGTTGTCATAAGTTGGATCGGTAGAGAGCATGATTTGTACAGCGGCGTATCTCCGATCTCGCTCGTTGAACATTGTGTCACTTTCAGACATGATAGAAGGCTCCTATCGCTCTTGGGATTTGTTCACAACTGGCCAACTAGTAGATGGTCTGCAACAAAAAAAGAAAATCGGTTTTCATTAAACGGAAATAGAATCCTGTCGTCTTTTCAAGGGTGACAATTTTATCGTTCCACCCAGTATATGTACCATAGCCATGATATGGCTATGTGTGAAACGTACCTTGAATGTCCATAAAGATAGAACATAGGAATCTCGAAATTCGAAAAACACGTAACGACTTCTCAGTTCAGGTACGAAACCTTTTACTACCTTTGAGTTAAAGGTTTCGACATATGGAAAGAGATGCACATTCTTTCTATTCTGGCTTTTTCATCTGCTCCCCCCCCCCACATGTGTGGCACCCGCCACAAAGGTCTTCGCGAGCAGCGAAAGTCAACCGTCTCGTTCGGTGTCCAGTTCTCAACTCTACTAACTGACTTTTTTAAAACTCCCAAAATCCTGCGCGCGCTTCCGGTGCGTGATGTCATTCACACTCTCTAGCCCCTGTTTCCCATCTAGGGCTATTGTGACATCTCTGAGCAACACGTCCTGTCTGCCCGCGTGCGCGCGTGAACACCTGCGTTAATGTTGCACCAAAGTAACCCATGCACATAGCCGAAAGGTTTTCAGCCTAACTAAACCTAAAGGCATGAACTGAAATCCCTCGGCCATTGTGCTACATATATGACGCAAAATATTATTTTTTAATTGCTGAATATCCTGGTTTTCTAAGATATAACCTTAAACAGACTAAATTAAATTATATGAATTAATTGAATATTTTTTTCAAGCCATGCTGAGGAAAACATTATAGAATAACCTAATGCTGATGAAAATATTATGCAATAATCTTATGATTCCCTGTCCTAAAATCTATACCAGATGAAGCCTAGATATGCAAATCAGTTTTCACATAAAAGACTGTCCATGTAGATCTCAACTATCTGTTGGAAATAGAAAAATTTAAAGGAAACATGCCTCCAAAAAAAAAGGAAAATCAGTTGAAACATCAGAAATAATCGTAAAACTCATTTATCACAGTAAGTAAAAGTTGTAAGTAAAGTTGTCTCCCTTTACTCGTGGGTAACCCGAAGGCTCCCTTTTCGATAGCTAATACACCGAGGTGTAGGGGAGGGTGCTACTCCTTTCCCTGTATTGCTCCACTTTACCCTTGATACGTACCTTATAATACTGAGTGTTAAGCAAGATAGCATCATGTACCATTTTTTTAGTCTTTGGTATGACTCGACCTGGGATTGAACCCAGATCTTCCGGGCCATTGGCGAACACTCTTGTTTGAAATTTGGTACAAATATTTAAAAAACGGGGTGTTTAATTTGTGTCAGTGTTTGCAAATTTCATTCGTCACCTCAATGTTTCTGTGTTAATACAGGCGACATTCATACTTCCCTAGCTTTTTGGCTGGGCCGTCTGGCATTCGTGTCGGATGGGGTATCAAACAATGGCAAATTCGAGGCCGAAAGGCCCCCAACTTCGCTTGGGCCACCTTCGGGTGGGCGAGCTGCAACCTTTGTCCCCTATGTATAGCACTAGACCTTGTTGTCTCGTTTAAGCTATAATCCGGCATACGTTCCCGGATCCAATTTTGGATTCGTGAAACTGCTTGCCTCATTAGACCCACATTGCACTTAGTGGGTCATGAGCAGCACAGACCTGCAGGGTTCGAGTCGCGGCTCGTTCCCGACCTTCCGTCTCGTTTATCCCCACTTTAATCGGCCTTCGGGCTTTCGACCTTGTGTCAAGTCCTGTCTGGTGGGAGGCAGCGACAAATACAAATACAATACAGGCGACATTGATTGATACTATTTACCCAACCCCTCCGCTCGGGCAGGATATGACACAAGGTCAATTTTTAAGCGGAGTTTAACAGGTTTGAATTCAGAGTTTTCCCTCTCCTAGACTAGTTGCCTAACCAAGGCTGAAGAACCTAGGCTGTCCTACTATTTAACCGTAGCTGGGGGGAGAATAATCGGATTCATACCTTCCCCAAGGGTATTAGTGCTATGTGAAATGCAATCAGTCAGGTCCAGGATTTGAACTCGTGTCGCCGTGTTCATTTCCTACGACGATAACGACTACACCACGGGCATCTCGGACATTGATTGAGAGCAATATTGAACAAGTCCAGCCACCTACCACCCATCACAAAAACTATCAAAATTAGACGGACCAGACATGCGGGACACTGCTGGAGAAGTAGGGATGAGCTCATAACTGATTTACTTTTGTGGACCCCTTCACATGGCCGAGCAAAGGTAGGGTAACCAGCTCGAAAACATACATTTGTGCTACCGTATGCAACTTTCATTTGTCTAGTTGTAAGCAATTTTGATTTGATTCGGTGAAAGGCAATATCAGATTATCAAGAATGAAAACACAAAGTAATATGCTTTGAAAATAAGAAATATACAACAAAACAAAATGGTGTCAGAAATGTCAGAGATTGGTTGGTTGGTTGGTTGGTTGGTTGTTTTTTATGTCATATTAACCCTTGTAGATTATTCAATGCCAAATCCTCTTTGTGCATATATACCATCATCATCATATCGTGCCGCCAACACGGATATCCCTGACCCTCTCTCGCCACTTCTCCCGATCATCCATCTCCTCGGGCAGGTCTTCAGGGCTACATCCTGCATCATCACAGAACTGCTATATGTATGTTCGAGCTGGCCATCCTGCTTTTACTCGGCCATATGTGGGGGTCCATAGGAGTACATCACTTATCATCTCGTCCCTGCTTCTCCAGCAGTATCCTGCATGTCTGGTTCATCTAACTTGGATAGTTTGCCGTTTAGCTTTTTCTCCAGCCGTTTTGTTAGCGTCCAAGTAGTGCATCCATATAGCAGTATCGATACGACCGCTGCCTGGAAGAAACTCATCATCATCATCATCATCATGTCACGCCGCCAGCATGGATCTCCCTGATCTTCTCTCGTCACCTGTCTCTATCGTCCATCGCTCGCGGCAGGTCTTCAACGCTACATACCGTATCGGCAAAGAGCTGGTCGTCCTGCTTTTGCTCGTCCATGTGAAGGGTAACACAGAAGTATGTCGCTTATGTGTTTGTCCCTACTTCTCCAGCAGGGTCTCGCATGTCTGGCTCGTCTAACTTGGATAGTTATTGTGATGGGTGGTATGTGGCCGTACAGCTGCTGTTTTGTGAGGGTGCTGCCTCCAGAAGTTGTTCAATATTGCTCGCAGCATTCTTGTGTAATTGCCGTCAAGCTTTTTCTCCATACGTTTTATTAGCGTCCATGCAGTGCATTCATATAGCAGTATCGATACGACCTCTGCTTGGAAAAAAAAACTGTGTTTTATATATATATATATATATATATATATATATATACATGATTTGTAAACAAATAGATTAGAGTTAACATTTTAAACAACCCAAATGTTATTTCCTTGCACCCAGTTAAATGGTCTTAAGTTTTCGTATCTAACACTAACAGTTTTACTTGCACACAGTTTAATGTTTTCAGATACCGCTATTTAACGCCGATAATTCTATTAAACATAATTCATTTGTAACTCATCATCATCATCATGTCATGCCGCTAGCACGGATACCCCTGACCCTCCCTTGCCACTTCTCCCTATCGTTCATCGCCTCTGCAGGTCTTCAGGGCTACATCCCGTATCCTCACATATCTGCTGTATGTATGTTCGTGCAGGTGGTCCTGCTTTTGCCCGGCCATATGAGGGGACCCATAGGAATACATCACCTATAAGCTCCACCCTGCTTCTCCAGCATTATCCTGCATGTCTGGTTCGTCTAGCTTGGATAGTTTTCGTGATGGTAGGCAGGTGGCCGTATAGTTGGTGCCTTGTGGGGTGTTGCCGCCAGGACTTGTTCAATATTGCTCTCAACATTCTTGTGTAATTGCCGTCTAGCTTCTTTTCCAGCCGTTTAGTTAGCGTCCAAGTAGTGCATCCATACAGCAGTATCGATACGACCGCTGCCTGGAAGAAGCTGTGTTTCATTTTGTCGGTCAGGTCTGATTTCCATATGATTGATAGCCTATCGATTGCTGTCCATGCCTTCGTTACCCGTGTGTCGATGTCTTTTTCGATTGATGAAACACAGCTTCCTAGGTAGGTGAATTTGTCTACCAGTTTCAGAGAGCTTCCGTCTAGTGTGGAGATGTCGCCTGTTTGATTATAGCACATATTTTCCGTTTTGTGTGCATTAACATAGAGGCCAATGCCTGCGGCGGTTTGTTCGGCTTGTTTGGGTGTATTCGCCAGTATCGCTATGTCATCGGCGTAATCGGCGTCGGTAATTGTTATTGCGGGGTACCTTCTGCTTCACAGTTAAATTGTTCGAAGTACTGCTATGTAACATTAACACTTCAATTTAACATCAGTCATTTGATTGCACAGTTAAATGGTTTCAAGTATTGCTATATAACCCTAATACATCAATGCAATATCAATCATTTGTTTTCACACAGTTCATTGGTTTCAAGTATTGCTGTTAAACCCTAGCAATCTAATCTAACATTAATTATTTGTCTACATACGGCTAAATGGTCAATCAGTTCTTTTGGACCCATATATTGGACCCTGATAGTTACTACCACCCTGGCTCCGAGTGGAAGTGGGTGTAATGGCAATAAAGGTGTACAACACATTTCCCAAAGCCCCAGGGCTAGAATCTTATCATCAGATGGTTTAGTTGTCTGAATTTCTGAGACGAAGCTTGATGATTTTTATCATTAAGGGTTTTCAGACTATTGCCGTCATCTTTATTGTTATTTCCACAACGTTTCGGCCGATATGTCCTCCGGCCTTGTTTAGGTGTTTGTCCAACTCAGGAAAAAAATCTGAATATGAGCACAAGTAAAAAACACATATAATAGTAGTAATCCTAGTCATGTAAGAACATTAAGTTTATAAGTCCCAAAAACTTACTCTAGTGTAACGGTTATAGGCGTTGGTACCCTAAGCTTCAAAGGAGATAAATATCTAGAGGTTGTAGGTTCAATCCTGACTTCAGGCGGGTAATAAAACAGGAATACTTAACACTTGTACCCGGTTATGGCTAACGGAATCAGAACAGGGTACCCCCGTGGATTCAATAAAGGACGTAGTTCGAAGTTCCGAGTGGGTTCTCGAAATGTTGTGGAAATGACAATAAAAATGAAGACAATAGTCCGAAAAACCTTAATGATAAAAAGATGGTTTTATGTGATACCAAGGACAATTGGAGAGTCTTACGCTTCAGCAGAGATGCAGTCGATGGTAAGAAATAGGTTGAATTAAATTTACATAGAGAGACCAAACATAAAAAACAGCATTGACACACAAACAGAAGAAAATGAGGTATGTGGACAATTGGATGAAAGTGATATTCAGTGATTTATCAAAAATCTCCTTTTGCCGAGGCGATGATGTTGGAACTTCTGTCTGGTGCAGTTCAAATGAAACAAAAAGATGATTACCTGAAAGAAACAAGCAAAATTCCCAACTCAATATTGATATAGGGTTGCATGTAATTTGAAAGACATGGCGAGATAGCAATCAGTATCTTCATAAGATTGAAAGGAAAGGTAAATTTAGGCAAGTGGTAATGGTAGCTCCATTTAATTAATGCCTTACCAGTTGCCTTTCAGAAAAAAATCAGTTACGGTTATGGCTTGAATTGGTGCTGTTGAAGACAGGTGAATCTGTGATTGCTTCACAGAGAGGTTTTTGTGATCACTTTATGTTGCGTCAAGACGATGCTGTTCTGGATAGAAAATCAATACTGTTCTGGCATGAAGATTCTATCCGGAACAAATAGTAAGCTGCCATTGGCACTTGCTTGAATTTCCTCTCACTACACCGGTGACAGTTTAAAATGTAATAAAAGGTATTTCTCTCGCAACCAGTTGAACAATAATGAATTGATCTGTTATATTCTGAATATATCTTATCTACTTTCCTGACTCGATTTTAAGGTAACGTTGCATACATTTTTGTTAAATATTTAGTGTTGCTATTTATTCCCCAAATTCAAAAATACAAATCGATAACTGTCTGGTTAAGTTTGAATAATCCAAAACGAATTTATCCTTTTTCTTAACTCTGTTAATTGCGTTGTCCGTTTTTAGACTCACCTTTTATTCTTGAATTTAAACAGTGTTTTAATCGATCAAAATTTGATCACTGAACATCTACACATTTTCGCTATCGATTAACAAGGTTATTCATACCTGTACGATAAAAACTCTTAAGGTTTTGATGTCAAGAAATCTTTAAATGTAGTTTCTACTTCTCTTTTGGAACGAAATATTTTTTGGTGTAAAAAAGTATCCAGATAACTGAAAAAAAAATGGTAGTCGGTGGATGATATACCAGAACAATAAGGTAAATGTAACAATGTATTATAAACCAAATCAGAGGACTTCTACAATGTCAACCTGGCAACATGTGGCCGAGCATCGGAATCCAGGCAACATGTGGCCGAGCATTATCATAAAGAAAAAATTATAACCAAGCTAGAAAAGTAAATTCACCACTTCGTTTTTATGTTCATGATCAACGGCATATAATCTTCAACATCAAATTTTTAAAGAAGTGAGAAAAAATTAACCAAGGGGGTACTTTAATCATTAGAAAGATGGGTTATTTTTAACGAATACTATTAAAAATATATTAGAAAAATTTTTTTTAACAGATTATACTAAAATCAGACAGTATTTTCTGAACGACCAAATATCATTGTGTATTTCCCTATCTATTAATTTGAATATTATGTTCTCTTCCTGAAAAAAAAAACGTAATAACGTTTTATAAACCTAATCATTTTTTATTGTTTTGGCCTTTGGGTAACCTCAATAACTTTTTTGAAAAAAAATCTCTATTTCCTAATTGAGCCTCAGTGAAGGTTTTTATCATATTAGGTTTTCCTCATTATAATCCTCAATTCGAGCTGACAAGACGGACCCCACCTCTCTCTCTCTCTCTCTCTCTATCGCTCCCGGCAGGTCTTCCAAATTACAGCTTGTGTCTTCAGCGAGTTGATGTAAATAAGTTCTTGCTAATCGACTAACTAGCACGTCCATATAAAGGGGTCCATATAGGAACGTCACTTGTGTGTTCGGCCTTGCTTCTCTAGCAGTGTCTTGTTCGTCTTAATTGGATCGTTTTTTAGACTGGAGATAAGTGGCCGTACAGCTGTTGTTTCGTGGAGTGTTAGTTCCAGGATTCGTTCTTGTGTAGTCATAATTAAAATCAATTTTTCTTGTATTTTTCTTCATTTTGATTTTGGCTGTTATTTTTTAGGTCTTCCTTTTCTCGTTGACTGAAAGAAAGTAATGAATAAACTTCAACACAGACAGGGTTGTAGGTTTAACAGACATCTTTTTCCTTCTAATTCATTATTTTTCACTCTGAGATTTCTTTGTTTAATGGCATATCAATATTTGTATGTTATTTAATGCCAAAGCCATTCTCCTAGAAGAACAGTAGTGGTACTATTTAACCCCTAGCTGGGAGGATAAGGGGGTTCATACCTTTCCCAAGGGTATTTGTGCGAAAGTGAACGTAATTGCGCGATTGGAGTTCGAACTCGCTTACTACGATTTCGCAGTCCAACGCTTTAACAATTACACCACGATGAAACCCCTTTTTCACACAGAGTTGACGAAAAATAGAAAATAGTAATAAAGAAACCGAATGGGGCTTAGATATGCCGCAAAAGCAGTCGCCATCAGCTACTCATGAAAGTTAACTTCTCAATGAAGTTTACTGACGTACATTTCCTCACGAAATATAGTTTGTTATTACAAGTCTCAAATCTCGTCTTTAGGGTTGGCGAGAAGGTTTTCAGATTGTATCAGTAATTCAACATTTTAAGACCAAGATATATCAATGGACCCTAGAATATGCCGAGAGAAAAAACACCCACGCAAAACAAAATTGGGGTGTCTTTCCTATGTCTTACGTTTTTACGTACGAGGATCATTAAATAAGTTTCCTGACTTTTTTCGTATGGACAATTTTATTGATAGTACATACATGAAACTCTAGTCCCCTGCGAAATAATCTCCTCCAGCTACAAATCACTTGTTGTTCCAACAACTTCTGGAAGGCTCCACAGAGGTCCTCTTGTGTCAGCGTGTCAATGACCTTCGTCGCAGCCTCTTTCATCTCCTCAATTGTCATCATGACGACAGCCTGTGAGTATAGGGAATAATCAAAAGTCACAGGGAGCAAGGTCTGGACTATAGGGAGGCTGAGGAACTGTCTTGATGCGCATCTTGGTCAAAAGGTCTGTGGTAAGGATGGAGTTGTGGACTGATGCATTGTCCTGCTGGAAATGCCACTGACCCGATTTGAAGAGTGCTGGCCTCTTCCCAAGGGATCTCTGCCTGAACTCCCTTAAAACCTCAACGTAGTAACCCTAACCCTAACCCTTTGGCCAATCAACTCTGGTCTATTGACTTCCTTACTCCTCCCACACTTCTCATTATACCTCACAGACTCTCTGCCGTCCTTGAATCTCTTATGCCACTCAAAAACTGGTGCTCGATTCATGCAAGATGGTCCAAAACCAATCTGAAGAATTCCATAGGTTTCTGTGGCATTTTTTCCAAGTTTAAAACAGAATTTATTGCATATTGTTCTCCTAAAGAGTTAGATTGCATTTTTGAAATTCACCAGCAGTGATAATAAGGCTTTAGTAGGATGTATTCCAATTACTGCTGTAGCTATTCATTTAAACCTGAAATCATAAAAATTGGTCAGTCATCTAATAAGATGTATAGCAATAATCTACTGAATTTTCAAGAGTCTACGACAATTTTAAATGCCTGTACAGAAAAGGTCTGGAAACTTATTGAAAGTACTACGTACAAAGAAAAATATATAAGCAAAACTGAAAAGAGACGGATTCGTGGGTGTATTACAAAACAATAAAATGAACAGTTTTAATTTTATGCGTACCAGTCTACAATGTGTCTATGTGGACTTCAAGTCAGTTTATTGTCCTTCTCGTGTGTCTGTTTTTCACATCCCCTCAATCCAATATTTTTTCGTCAGGTATGATCCCTAACGCTGTTGCACTAAACTGTATCGAGTAGTCAGGCTTCAGTTCTTATGCTCTATGGAGTTTGTAGTCCCCCTTTGTTGCCATTACCTCTTCGCCTGCCCTAACCCGAGGTCATAGTACATCTTGGATTCCAATCAACGAGTCAAATAGATCTTACTGAAAATTATCAGTATTAAAAATATATTAATTCATACCACTGGGTTTATGTTATTAATGTTAGATAAGAATACTTAAAATCATTTGACTGCATGGTAATTAGTTGGTTGTTTGGTTGATTGGGTTTTATGGCATATCAACCATTGTAGGTTATTTAATGCCAAATCCATTTTCATACGAATAATCAGTTCTATTTCAAACAATTCAGTTTAGCATGAGTACCCAATTTAATTGTAAAACACATTTCTATTTCAAGCTATTCAGTTTATTCAAACAGTTCTATTTCAAACGGTCCAGTTTAGTATAAGTATAGATTCCGCTAACACACAGTTAAATGTCAAAACAGTTATTTTTAAACAATTTAGTTAAGCGTAAGTAGAGTTTCAACGTAAAAAACAGTTCCATTTCAAACAATTCAGTTTAGCATAAGTACTTAGTTTAAATATAAGTACAGTTTGTCAAAAAACATTTCTATTTTTAGCTATTCAGTTTTGTCAAACAGTTCTAATTCAAACAATTCAGTTTAGCAGAAGTAAGCAGTTTAGATCTATTTAACCCATAGATAGGGCCCTATCAGGTGCTACCATTCCGGGGCAGAGTGGACCTTGGAGCAATGGCAATGAAGTGGTGCTCTACAATCCCCAAAGCGCCGGCATCGCAAGAACCTCACCATCAGATTGCTTAGTGTCATATCCAGTACACTTGTTGGCCAAGGTCTTACCCCTCTGTAGAGGTGCAGTCAGTTTATTCTACAGCCCCAGACTTGGCAAGCATAGAAATTAGTTTTATTAGAAAGTACTTCTTGAAATTGTATGTGGTATGAATAATGATTTGAAATAATGTAACTGCTGAAAATTGTCAGATTGATAAAAAGAAAAATCAGAAAAAAGGATCTGGATTAATCAATGTATACTAGTAATAGTACTTGATTCCAAATATTCGGACCAAAATTAGCAACAAAACCAAGGAAATTGATCAAACGAATCAATGTATATTAGTTACACGGCTAAGGCTCAGAAATTCGGAATGAAATTTTCTGATTGATAAAAATAATATAATCGTTTTTACCTCTGCTTTTAATAACATTTACCCTCAGAAATTCGGACAGAAATTAACAGATTGATAAAATCAACAAAACTGAGAAAATGATCAAATCGAATTAACGTATACTAGTAATATTACTTACGCTCGGAAATTCGGACTGAAATTGGCAGATTGATAAAAACAACAAATCCAAGGATATTGATCAAACGAATCAATGTATATTAGTAACAGCACTTGCTCTCAGAAAATCGGACTAACATTCTCAAATTGATAATAACGACAAAGATGAACCACACATCGGGAACCGGGACATATTCACGGAATAAAGGGAAAAAAACTCCTTTTCTTTACCTGTCTATTTTTCCTTCTCAAATCTGCAATACGCACGTGGTAAAATATTCAACTGTGTAAGACCAGTGCCAACGTTTAATTGTTTAATCATGCAAAAAGCGGCACTATCGGTTCCAAAATTCCCATCCCATTTCCAAGAAACAACCCATTTCATATCTTCTGGCGTTTTCATCTTTTGTCGACGGACATATCTCTTCATCACTAACGTCTCCTTCGACTGATTCCCTCGGCGAAGTGAAAACTTTGGAGACATATTGATGTTTCTGTTAAATAATCCGATTAGAAAATCACTAATCCATGATCTCTCTCTCTCTCTCTCTCTCTCTCTTTCTGTCTCTCTGTCTGTCTCTCTCTCTCTCTCTCTCTCTCTCTCTCTTTCTGTCTCTCTGTCTGTCTCTCTTTCTCTCTCTCTCTCTCTCTCTCTCTCTCTCACACACACACACACACACAGAGTTTCTTCATCTTTTCTTTTTTTTTCTTTTCCTCCGGAGACAGGAAATTATCAGAATTTTTTTCTCCTGAAATAGAATCCAATATTTTTTCCCACCTCCTTTTATGGAAAAAACCGATCGTACCCTATATAATCGTATATCAGTCGACCTTCAATATATAATTTAACCCTGTTGATATTATTGGAATACTAAAGTCTCGAGAAAATATCTTAACAGTACGTAAGTTAAATAAGTTGGCTGAGCGTAGTCGTCGGTGATGCAAAGGCTCCCATTTTAATAGCTACTACATCGAGGTGTAGAGGAGGGCGCAACTCCTTTCTCTGGATTGCTCTTCTTTAAGTACATTTAAACTCGTGAATAAGTGAGCTTTCGATATATGGTTTGATCCAATCGACTCTTTTGGAATGTATAAGTCGCTCTCCAAAATCCTAATAACAGCGTAAAGGGGCGTTCCTTTGGCGTCGTGGCTAACGTTCTGGACTGTGACATTGTTGTAAGCGAGTTCGAACTCAGTAGCTCTTTTATGTCCACTTTTGGACTGATACCCTTAGAAAAGGTATGAACTCCCTTTTCCCTCCTTCTATATAAGGATTACACAGTAACACTGCTATTCTTCTATGACGATTGCTTTGACATTAAATAACCCATAAAGGTTGATATTCCATTTAACAAAGAACCAAAATTGAACCAAATAATAGCAGCTGCTATTTTCTGTAAGTACCAATATATGCGTGGTTTGGTTTGGTTTGGTTTGGTTTTATGGCACATCAACTATTGAATGTTATTCATACCAAATCCACTTTTTTTTTTACATAAAAATAGTTCTATTTCAAACAATTCAGTTTAGCAAAAGGAAGTAAAGTTGGCGACCATAGTCGTGGGTGACCCGAAGGCTCCCTTTTCGATAGCTACTACACCAAGGTGTAGGGGAGGGCGCTACTCCTTTCCCTGGATTTCTCCACGTTACCCTTGATCCCTACCTTATAATGTTGAGTGTTAAGCAAGGAGGCATCAAGTACTATTTTTAAAGTCTTTGGTATGACTCGACCTGGGATTGAACCCAGGTCTCCCGGGCCATTGGCGAACACTCTAACACTTATGCCAATATCCGGTTTACCATAAGTCGATAATTTCAATATCAAAAACAGATCTATTTCAAACAATTCAGTTGAACTTAAGTACACAGTTTAGTTCTATTTGATCGATAGATAGGACCCTATCAGGTGCTAACATTCTAAGCTATGGAAGCAATGGCAATGAAGAAGTACTCTGCATTCCCTAAAGCTCCAGCATTACTGGAGCCTTACCATCCAGGACACTCCTTAGGGGGGAGTCTAATCCCTCTGCAGAGATGCAATCGGTGTATTCTACAGCTGTTACTTAGCCATATACACAAATATGGCCATGTGCGAAATGGGTGAAATGGACATCGAGTGTTGATTACGATAGAACATAGGAATCTCGGAATTCGAAAACGCATAACGAAACCTTTTTATTAACTTTGAGTTAAAGGTTTCGACGTAAGGAGGAGAGACACAATCTTCTATGCTGTCTTATTTATTTGGACCCCAACTCGAGCGGCCCCCATAGGGCACACGTTCACCTCGCGCCTGCGAGCTCCAAAAATCGATCCTTCTTTTTTGGCGTCTAGTACCCGACTCTTTCTCTCTTCAAATTCTCACACAAACCTCCGCGCGCTTCCGGTGCGTGACGTCACCCGCACCCTGTCACCCAGTATCGTCTAGGACTATTATGACATCTGAGTGACGCCTCCATCTGCCCGCGCGCACCCGCGTTAACACCCGCTTTAATGTTGCACCTAACTAATACATGTGCTGAGCCGAAAGGTTCTGGGGGTGTCCTCGTGGTGTAATGGTTAAAGCGATGGACTGCGGAATCGTAGTACGCGAGTTCGTACTCCAGTCGCGCTATTACGTTCACTTTCGGTCAAATACCCTTGGGAAAGGTATGAACCCCCTTATCCTCCCAGCTAGGGGTTAAATAATACCACTACTGTTCTTCTATGAGAATGGCTTTGGCATTAAATAACCTAAAAAGAGTTGATATGCCATGAAACAAAGAAACCAACCGAAAGGTTCTCAGCCTAACTAAACTCAAAGGCATGAACCGAAATCCCTCGGCTATTTTATAACATAGCCCCAGCCGACTGGGTGACTAAATTTTGATGTTTAAAAACCTAAGTCAACTATATAAATTCTTATTTTAGTCGATACGAAACAGATAAAAAGGGTTGTGTACGCGTTGCGATATAGCTAGTGGGCTGGGCTGTGAATATTGTGGGAAGCGAGTTCGAACTCCGGTCGCGCTTTTGAATTCACTTTTGAAATAATACCCCTGGGAAAGGTTTGAACCCCCTTATCTCTCATGCTATGGATTAAATAGTAACGCTATCGTTATTCTACGAGGATAGCATTGGCATTAATTAACCCACAAGAGCTGATATACCATTAAACAAAGTAAACAAACCAAGCTAAATTGGAGGGAGTCTCCGTGGCGTAGTAGCTAACGTGCTGAACAGCGATATTATAGTAAGCAGGTTCGAACACCCGTTCCTACTATTCTTCTACAAGGATGATTTTGGCGTTAAATAATCCACACATGTTGATATGCCCTTAAAGAAAAAAAAACTATACAAGGCAAAAAACTGAACAAATCTTAAAATTTAAGAAATCAATATCAAAATTACAAAGACTAAAATATAAGGACGCGTATTATGCACAAGTGCGTATTATAGACAAATGATTACAGTTTTTAAAAAAAAGAAAAAAGTTTTTATTCATGACTGATTGAAAGTGTTAATTCTGTTACGAACCTACTCCTGACGCGAAACCGTTTTTCAAATCCAAATGATTTTCCACGTCTGGCGCGGCGACTAAAATTCATAACTACGAAGCCGGACAGGCAAAATGAAAGGCAACGAAGAGCAACAACAATAACAATAACACAGGGGTCAAACGAATAAATTTTAATAACTTCCCTGATTTTATTCAATTAGATAAAAACTAAAAATCTCTCAAAAGATGAATTTATCAATTATAACAGGTAAAAATCAACGAGAAAATAAATAGCAATACAGACTTTGTCACACACAACGTCTTTGTGGCTATTTATTTTATACAAAAGAATCGAGAAATAGCTATTTATTTTATGAAAAAGAATCGAGAAACAGCTATTTCTTTTATAAAAAAAGAATCGAGAAACAGCTATTTATTCTATAAAAAAGAATCGAAAAAAAGCTATTTATTTTATAAAAAGGAATCGAAAAACAGCTATTTATTTTATAAAAAGGAATCGAGAAACAGCGATCTATTTTATAATAAAGAATCGAGAAACAGCTATTTATTTTATAAAAAGGAATCGAAAAACAGTTATTTACTTTATAAAAAGGAATCGAGAAACAGCTATTTATTTTATAAAAACGAATCGAGAAACAGCTATTTATTCTATAAAAAAGAATCGAAAAACAGTTATTTACTTTATAAAAAGGAATCGAGAAACAGCTATTTATTTTATAAAAAAGAATCGAGAAACCGCTATTTATTTTATAAAAAAAGAATCGAGAAACAGCTATTCATTTTATAAAAAAGAATCGAGAAACAGCTATTTATTTTATAAAAAAGAATCGAGAAACAGCTATTTATTTTATAAAAAAGAATCGAGAAACAGCTATTTATTTTATAAAAAGGAATCGAGAAACAGCTATTTATTTTATAAAAAGGAATCGAGAAACAGCTATTTATTTTATAAAAAGGAATCGAGAAACAGCTATTTATTTTATAAAAAAGAATCAAAAAACAGTTATTTACTTTATAAAAAGGAATCGAGAAACAGCAGTCGAACAGGCCTCCACTCCTATTTTTTCTCCTTACTAAATATTCAACAGATAAACCAATAAAACCGGGCTTTTCGTAAGCAATTGAGAAATGGGGTTTTAAAAAATTAAATCCCAACGTCGATGTGACTGTTTTCTCTTTTGACCTTCTCTTGTCCCCTTGAACATAATATTTATCTATTTTATTTCAGTTCTTTTACTTTTCAGTAATTTTAGAATATAAAAAAATTAGGGAGAGGATGTCTTAGCAGAATCGACACCGCAATGATTGTCTTGTAAGGTAATCGACTTTTCATTGAACAAAGAGCGATGTTTCTGGAACGGATATCCCAAGAGGTTGTGGAATGATATGTAATCTATAAGTCGAGAATTAAAATAAACACTGAGAAAATAGAACATTATCAGGATTTTACTGATATTTTTAAAAAAAAGCTTTAATTAATGTAGCACTTAGTGCGAATCGAATTCATTAACAATGATCTACAGCCATGCTTGCTAACCATTAAACCACTTGTGTCTGCTAGTATATAGATATTCAGGATGGATGGGTAACTGTCGTTGAGATTATGAAAAATGAAAAAAAAAAAAAAACACTGACATCTCATTTTAGCAGATATAAAGTAAACTTAGCCGACCGTAGCCGAGAGCGACCCGAAGGCTTCCTTTTCAATAGCTACTACACCGAGGTGTAGGAGACGGGGCTACTACTTTCCTTGGATTGCTCCACTTTACTCTTGAACCGTAGCTTATAATACTGAGTGTCAAGCAAGTCTTTGGTAAGACTCGACTTGGGATCGAAACCCGGTCTCCTGGTCCATTGTAAACACCCACTAGACCAGTGGATATTTACTAAAATTACAGGAAAATATCTTCGAAAAAAGCAAACACTGGAGTAATATAATAAAGGATGGCTGAATGATAATATTAGTTAATGATTCTATCTTTAGCAATAAATTCTAAGGTAGCAAAAAATTTGAGTTAAAGTGTTGGTCGCATTGAAAAGGTCGTGCTCGTGTACATGAGACGACGAGGATGTCAGCTCATGGCAAAATAGGGTTTTGTTTTGAAATCGTGGTTATAGAGAGGATGTTAAAAAGTAAACAAATTGAATGCATGTCAGCTGACTAAAAATAAAATGACGTTACTGTGACAATACATCACTGGCCGACCCCCACTATCTCAACTAACCAAACTACTCCTGGCCATCAGAATCGTCTAGTGGTTTTTCTCATCTCTGGCCAGGGGTATTTCACATTTCTTTACCAACAGACAAAATACAACAGAGAAGATGAAAGAAAAGAAGAACAAAATCAAGGGCTTGGGTTAGCTCCAGGCGCAAGAAAGGAGAAGTCTGTGATACTTTTGTGCAGCTCTCCGTGAATTTACAGGCTATTGCGAGTGTGTATTCGCGCGAAGCTCCCATTAGCCACTAGGAATGCTGACTCATCTTCTCGCGTTGGTCAACCCGGCATCTGTAGGTCAACAAGTCCGAGCAGCCGCCTTTCTGACTTCTGTTGAATGGTCTCCTCTCTGCCCGACTCTCATCTCTTAACTGACCTTCTCTTAACTGCTCTCTCCTGCCGACTGTCTCTGGGTCATTCCGTCCCTTGTCCTCTTCCGGTTTCGTGGGTGATCTCGCACGCAAGCCATTTGTGTGGTTTTCGCACGAAAACAAAGGGATTATCTGACTGGCACCCACACTCACAGAAACGAATGCCACCCTTTGTGTCACATAACACTCAAACTTAATGACACGTTTTCTTATCATCACTAGAAGATGAGATAATTAATATACTATATAATAGGGAGATTTTTGTATGTTTGTTCAGTTAGTTTGAGTTTACAGTTCAGATTTGTCCTATTTACCAACCCCTCCGCTCGGGCAGGATGTGACACAAGGTCAATTTTTAAGCGGAGTTTAACAGGTTTCAATTCAGAGTTTTCCTTCTCCTAGACTAGTTACCTAACCAAGGTTGAAGAACCTAGTCTGTCCTACTATTTACCCATAGCTGGAAGGAAAATAATTGGATTCCTACCTTTCCCAAGGGTATTAGTGCTATGTGAAATGCAATGAGTTTCGTCCAGGATTTGAACTCGTGTCGCCGTGTTCATTTCCCACGACGATAACAATTACACCGCGGGTACTGTTCGGATTTGTAAACAGTCGGATAGGTTCAGAGATTCAGGCCTTCTGAAGGCAAAGGGACGGGCGGAGTAAAGAATTGGTTGTCGGTGTTTTGATCGTTCGTCTCTCACGAATG
Organism: Sepioteuthis lessoniana; assembly: GCA_963585895.1. Taxonomy (NCBI): domain Eukaryota; kingdom Metazoa; phylum Mollusca; class Cephalopoda; order Myopsida; family Loliginidae; genus Sepioteuthis; species Sepioteuthis lessoniana. Next base: position 102,465 of record CAUZXS010001433.1, on the reverse strand, counting down.
AGAGGAATAGTTTCCTATGGAGGACTTAATGTCTTCATTTTATCTTTTACGTTTAGATGTGTGTGAAATGTTGCTGTCAGCTAATAAACTTTCCTTATCTAAAAAAAAACAAGCGCTCCGTCTGGTATTTGAGAAATGTTACCGATTGTTGTTCGAGATGGTGATGTGTCGGTGAGCTAACGTTACACAGTTAAACTACGTAGACACTCAGGTAAAGAATCAAAACGTTGATATAGAAGAAAATGGGAAACTATCTGTTCTTATGGGTTAAAGTTGAAATAATTGATTGAGAAGAACCCGGGAGAATTAGACGCCTTAGGGAATCAAAACATATGTTGGTTAATTGGTCATTTGGGTTTATGGCATATCAACCTTTGTAGGTTATTTAATGCCAAATCCATTTTTATACAAATAATCAGGTCTATTTCAAACAATTTAGTTTATGAGGAGTCATCATCATCATCATCATGTCGTGCTGGTAGCACGGATATCCCTGACCCACTCTCGCCACTTATCCTTATCGTTCATCGCCTCTGGCAGGTCTTCTGGACTACATCCCGTATCCTCACATAGTTGCTGAATGTATGTTCGTGCTGGTCGTCCCGCTTTTGCTCGGCCATATGTGGGGGTCCATAAGAGTACATCACTTATGAGTTTGTCCCTGCTTCTCCAGCAGTGTCCTGCATGTCTGGTTCGTCTAACTTGAATAGTTTTCGTGATAGGAGGCAGGTGGCCGTACAGTTGGTGTCTTGTTGGGTGTTGCCGCCAGGACTTGTTCAAGATTGCTCGCAGCATTCTTGTGTAATTGCCGTCTAGCTTCTTCTTCAGCCGTTTTGTTAGAGTCCATGTGGTTCATCCATATAGCAGTGTCGATGCGACCGCTGCCTGGAAGAAACTGCGTTTCATTTTATCAGTTAGGTCTGATTTCCATATAATCGATAGCCTATTGATAGCTGTCCATGCCTTCGTTAACATTGTGTCGATGTCCTTTTCGGTTGATGAGTACACAGTTTTAATTGTCAAAAACATTTCGATTTCAAGCAATTCAGTTTATTGGAACAGTTTTAATTCAAATCATTCAGTTTAGTATATGTATAAATTTTGTTTGCAAACAGTTAAATGTCAAAACAGTTTCTATATTAAACAATTCAATTAAGCATAAATACAGTTTCAATGTCAAAACAGTTCCGTTTCAATAAATTCAGTTTAGCAATGTTGCGAGCAATATTGAACAAGTCCTGGCGGCAACACCCCACAAGGCACCAACTATACGGCCACCTGCCTCCCATCACGAAAACTATCCAACTTAGACGAACCAGGGATGCAGGTCACTGCTGGAGAAGCAGGGACGAGCTCATAAGTGATGTAATCCTATGGATCCCCACATATGGCCGGGCAAAAGCAGGACGACCAGCACGAACATACATCCAGCAGCGATGTGAGGATACAGGGTGTGGCCCTGAAGACCTGCCGGAGGTGATGAACTTTAGGGAGAAGTGGCGAGAGAGGGTCAGGGATATCCCTGCTGGCGGCACGACATCATGATGATGATGATGATGATAAGTACACAGTTTCAATGTAAATACACAGTTTAATTGTCAAAAAAAAATTCTTATTTCAAACTATTCAATTTCGTCAAACAGTTCTATTACAAACAATTCAGTTTATCATAAGTACGCAGTTTAGTTCTATTAGACCCATAGATATGCCCCTATCAGTTGATACCATTCTGAGCCAGAGTGGACGAAGTAGCGATGGCAATGAAGGGTTACTATGCATTTTCCAAAGCTCCAGCATCATCGGAACCTCTCCATTAGATTCTTTTGTGTCATATCCAGGACACTTATTGTGGGGGGTCTTACTCCTCGGCGGAGATGCAGTCGGTGTATTCTACAGCTCCAGCCGAGTGGGCAAATATATGTTGGGCTACAGTGACCTGTTGAATAGACCAAATATTGAGATGAATACAATATGGGAATCAATAATTAAAATTGATAGATTTTAAAAAATCAGAATATGAGCTCAGGTAAAAAATCATACATAATTGTTGTAATCATTGTGATGTAAGTTTATAAGTCACAAAATTTCACTCAAAATTGTCCAGAAAGTCACATTGCGTAACGGTGACGGGCGTTCGTTGCCAACGCTTCTTAACGAGACACTCATCGGGAGGTTGCAGGTTCAATCCTGACTGCAAGCGAGTAACAATACAGGAATACTTAACATTTATACCCGTTTATGGTTAAAGAAATCGGAACACGTGACCACCGTGGATATATCGGCCGAAATGTTGTGGAAATAACAATAGAGACGAAGACAATAGCCCGAAAACCCTTAATGATAAGAATCATCAAGCTTCGTCTCAAAAATTTAGACAACAAACACCTGAAGAAGGCCGTATGATATATCGGCCGAAACGTTGAGGAAATAACAATAAAGATGAAGACAATAGTCCGAAAACCCTTAATGATAAGAATCATCAAGCTTCGTCTCAGAAATTTAGACAACAAACACCTGAAGAAGGCCGGAGGACATATCGGCCGAAACGTTGTGGAAATAACAATAAAGATGAAGACAATAGACCAAAAACCCTAAATGATAAAAATCATCGAGCTTCATCACAGAAATTCAGACAACAAAAATCCAGAAGTAAACATGGGAAGATTTTAAAAAAAGCTAGAACCAACACCAACGAAGTTCAGCAACACACAATCAAAAAAAAAAAAAAAAAAAAAGACACTTCAATGAATCTTAAATTCTTTCTTTTTATAGAGCCGTCTCTTTTGCGTCTTGTATCAAGCGAGCTAACCTGATGATCGCACTAACAATACGTCAGAGTAGCAGAAAATAGTTAATGTTTAAGGATTTTATGTTTTTTTTAGATAGTACCCTCATTACTTAATTGACAGTTAATTAAATATTTAACACAACACATATGCATGCGTGAAACTTAGGATAACAGGAAAATAGTATGTGCTTTAGGATTATATAGATATATATATATATATTGTGGAATATTATACAATAAAAACTGATCTTGTTAGGTATTATGTATAACCAAACTCTACTGTCTTGTAGAGCAGAAAAAGAGTTTGTGCTCTAGGATTATATATATATTGTAGAAATTGTTGCTTTTTATTGCTGTTTAATGACAGTGTTACTTAATGCCAAATCCGTCCTTCTAGAAGAACAATAAAGTTGGCGACCATAGTCGAGGGTGACACGAAGGCTCCCTTTTCGATAGCTACTACACCAAGGTGTAGGGGAGGGCGCTACCCCTTCCCTGGATTGCTTCACTTTACCCTTGATTCGTACCTTGTAATGCTGAGTGTTAAGCAAGGAGGCATCAAGTACTATTTTTTGAGTCTTTGGTATGACTCGACCTGGGATTGAACCCAGGTCTCTCTAACCGCTTGGCCAATGTCCGGTCAAGAAGAACAATACTAGAACTATTTTATCTATAACGAGGAGGATAAGGAAGTTCATACTTTTCCCAAGGGTATTTGTCCGAAAGTGGACGTAATAACGCGAGTGGAATTCGAACTCGCTTACTACATGTCCGCAGGCCAGCGCTTTAGCCTTTACACCACGACGACACCCCCAGATTGAGGAATGTTATACTGTAAAAATTGATCTTTATGGTTATATATATATATATATATATATATATATATATATATATATATATATATATATATATATATATATATATATATATATATATATATATATATATATATATATATATATATATATATATATATATATATATATATATATATATATATATATATATATATATATATATATATATATATATATATATATATATATATATATATATATATATTACTGTAACCCAAGAGATTTCAAAAACTAAGTCTATTAACCAACTGGAATTTCTTAACCGTTTCGCTAAGAGCGAGTGTCTCAACTCCTTCTTGAACAGAAGCAGCAGTATCATTATGGAATGTTAAACCAACGGTTCACAGGTTGTCTAGTATCTAATAAAAACCGAAAGAATAATGACTTTAAAAAAGAAAAGAAAAGGTTAGTCAATATTTTGACAGAAGTTTGGAGGCCGAGTTCATTTGCTAAAACAATGAATATTTATAAAGACCCTGGCTAAGAGACAGTTTCTTGTCGTCAGTGTATATTAAAAATGCAAAAAGAAAAAATTCTTGGAAGAAACAAAACACAAGTGCATTAATCTTTTTACTCACGAACATTCAAGAATTTCTTTTCTTTTTTTTTTTCTTTTCTTTTTCTTGTTGTTTTTCTTTTAAATTCATTTTCAAGAATTTTGAACCAGCTTCATCCACGTGAGAGTACTCATTCACACTTTGAGCTTGATTTTCTTCTTGATATATGCAAAGATAAATTAAGTAAGGCACAAGGCCACACAAATAAGGTTGGTTAGTTGGTTGGTTGTGTTTTATGGCATATCAACCCAAGCAAGTAACTTAATGCTGAATGCATTTTTTATGATTTTTAAACGAATTAGTAAGATTTAAAAAAAAGACATAACTCATTTATTTGCACACAGTTATATGAGTTCAAGTAATGTTGAATATTTTTGCAGACAGTTAAATGATTTCAGGTACTTTACATTTATTGTTTGCACACAGTTAAGTGGTTTCAAACGTTGATGTTGAATACCAATAATTCAATTAAATAATGACCATTTACTTGCACAGAGTTAGATGGTTCCCAGTATCGTAAATAATTAGATTGTTCTATTTGATCCATAGACAGGAACCTGACAAGCACTACCACTCCTTGTCCAGTCGGTTGGAGCTACAGAATATACCGACTGCATCTCAGCAGAGGAGTAAGACTCCTCCAATGAGTGCCCTGTATATGACACTAAACAATCTGATGATGCTGGAGCCTTGGGGAATGCAGAGTACCCCTTCATTGCCATCGATCCTAGGTCCACTCTGGTCCGGAGAGGTAGAACTTGATAGAATCCTATCTATCGGTTAGACAGAACTAAACTGTGTACTTATGCTAAACTGAATTGCTTGAAATAGGACTATTTTGACATATAAACTGCGTACTAAATAATAGGACTGTTTTTGACATTGAAACGTTGTATTTAAAATAAACTGAATTGTTTGTAACAGAACTGTATATAAGTATAAAAATGTGTTCAGCTTTAATAACTTACAATGGTTGATGTTCCATAAAACCAAACCAAAGCAAAGGAAAGCAAACTACCACTCCGGGTCCGAGACAACTTAGGAATAATGGCAATGAAAGGGTACTCCCTATCCCCAAAGATCTAGGACTGGAGCTTTATCATTGACAGAAATTAATGTCAAATTTTGGACATTTGTAGATGGGGTCTTACCCCCTGCTATCAGCGAATTTTACTAGTCCAGTCGACTACAAAAAAAAAAAAAAAAAAGAAAAAACGTAGAAATCATGCGATATGCTAATCTTCGAACTGAAGTGGGGGATGCGTCCTTCCCTGAAAATCAGAATTAATGCTATGATTTACTCATTTATTTATTCAGAAAAATATATTTGTATGTATTTATCAACCCCTCCGCAGGGGTAGGATGTGACACAAGGTCAAATTTTAGCGAACTTTAACAGGTTTGAATTCAGAGTTTTCCTTCTCCTAGACTAGTTACCTCACCAAGGCTGAAGAACCTAGTCTGCCCTACTATTTACCTATGGCTGTACCATAGCCAGATATGAAGATGCGAAATGGACTTACAATGTCCACATATATATAACATAGAACATAGAAATCTCGAAACACGAAAAACACTTACGACTTCTTAGTTCAGGTACGAAACTTTTTATTACCTTTGAGTTTAAAGGTTCTTCGACATAAGGAGAGAGATACACATTCTTTCTATTCTGGCTTTTCCATCGCCCCCCCATCTCGTGCGACACCTGCCCAAGGCCTCCACGAGCAAGCGAATGTCAACCGTCTTCTCCCGAGGCAGGACTCAACTGAACTAACTGACTTTTTCAAAATCTCCAAAATCCTCCGCGCGTTTCCGGTGCGTGACGTCACCCGCACTCTGTCGCCCCGTTTCCCATCTGGGCTATTGTGATATCTCTAAGTGACACGTCCGCTCCACCCGCGTGAACACCTGCGTTAATGTTGCACCTAAATAACCCATGCACTGAGCCGAAAGGTTCTCAGCCTGACTAAACCCAAAGGCATGAAACGAAATCCCTCGGTTATTATCTTACATAGCTGAAGTGAGAATAAATTGGATTCATAACTTTCCCAAGAATGAAAAGTGAAATGTAAACAGCCTCGTCCAGGGTTTGAACTCGTGTTACTGTGTTCATTTCCTACGACGATAACCATTGCACTACGGAGACTTCCCAAAAATTATGCTTGTATTTACAAATGATTTAAACAACTGTTGCCCATCAGGGTCCAGATGTCTAGTAGTTTTATTTGATAAAATTCTATGATGAAATAGAACCATAACGTTTTATTACTACTTTTGGAACATAATGGCCGAGGGATTTCGTTTTATATATCTTGCCTTTCGGTTTAGTAAGGCTGAGAACCTTTCGGCTAGGCACATGGGTTAGTTAGGTGCAAACTTGAGCACAGGTATTGATGCGCATGCGGGGAGGATGTGTCATTCATAGATGTCAAAATAAAAATCCCACGACCAGAGGATGTGAATGACGTCATGCACCGGAAGCGCGCGCGGAGGATTTTGGGGATTTTGAAAAAGTCAGTGAGTTGAGAACTAGACACCGGATGAGAAGGGTCAACTTTCGGGGCCCGCAGAGGCCAGACGAATTTGTGCGCTACGGGCGCCGCACGAGATGGGGGGGGGCAGATCGAAAGCTAGAATAGAGAGAATGTGTATCTCTCTCCTTATGTCGAAGAACCTTTTAACTCAAAGGTAATAAAAAGTTTTGTACCTGAACTAAGAAGTCGTGTTTTTCGTGTTTCGGGATTCCTATGTTCTATGTATATATGTTATGAACATTCTATGTACGTTTCATATATTCATGTATGGGTATGTTACACTTTCCCATAACTGTTTGGTTTGGTTTCTATGTTTAATGGCATATCAACCTTTGTAGGTTATTTAATGCGAAAGCTATTCTCCTAGAAGAACAGTAGTGGTACTATTTAACCCATAGCTGGGAGGATAAGGGGGTTCATACCTTTCCCAAGGGTATTTGCCCGAAGTGAATGTTATAGTGAGACTGGAGTACGAACTCGCGTACTACGATTCCGGAGTCCATCGCTTTAACTATTACACCACGAGGACCCTCCATAAATGTCGTTATATGTGGATATGTATGAACCATGAACATCATGCTTATTTTTCTTTTTTTAGTTCAGGAATTATATTGTGAATTGAATTACCATGACCAGAAATTCTGGCGAACACCTACGTATGACATACGGAAACACTGGACTGCTGTTTCGACCCTATTAGGTTTCATCAGAGACCTAATAATTTGGCGTCACTTGAGTGCGATATGAACTTTTGGCTCAGTTGTAGAATTTCGGCTCAGCAATCTGTGGTCGCTGGTTCTCCAGTGTTGGAGATCACGGTATACACTGCTGATGAGACCTAATAAGATCGAAACAGCTGTTCAGTGTTTCCGTATGTCGTGCGAAAATGTTCGCTTGATTTGCTTGTCGTGATATTTCAATTCAATTAGGTAGGATAGGGTGTTTAATTTTGGCATGGTAACCGATCTACGAGAAGGAAAACTCCGTTTAAAAACTGAATTTTTTATAACACAATGTATCACAGCAATAGCAGAGTATTTGCTGACGTGCTGAACTACGACTTCGTAGTCAGTGAGATCGAACTCCAGTTCCGCTAATGCGTTTACTTTTGGACTAATGCCCTAGGAAAAAATAAGAAAACTTTAAACCCATCCATTGTGGATTAATGGCTCAGTCGGCCGGGGCTGTTGAAAAAATCGACTGCATCTCTGCGGAGGGATAAGACTCTCCCAAAGAGTGTTTGGATATGACACTAAATAATCTGATGCAGAGGTTTCAGAAATGCTGGAGCTTTGGGGAATGCAGAGTACTCTTTTATTACCATCGTTCCCAGGTCCACAGTAGCCCGGAGTAATACCACCTGATAAGGTCTTATGTGAGGTTCAAATTGAACTAAACTATGTACTTATGCTAAATTGAATTGTTTGAAATAGAACTGTTCAGATGCATAAAAATGGATTTGGCATTAAATAATCCATGATAGTTGATATGCCATAAAACCAAACCAAATCATATATATTCAATGGATATGTATAAAAAGGATTTGGCATTTAATAACCTAGAATGGTTGATTTGCCATAAAACCCAACCAAACTAAATCATATATATTTCATATATACGTATAAAGAGAATTTGGCATTAAATAACTTACATTGATTGATATGCCATAGAATGCAACCAAACCAAATCATATATTTTTAATACATATATATATATATATAAAGGATTTGGCATTAAACAACCTACAATGGTTGATATGGCATAAAATGCAACCAAACCAAATCATATATTTTTAATATATATATATATATACATATAAAGGATTTGGCATAAAATAACCTACAATGGTTGATATGGCATAAAAGTCCACCAAACCAAATCATATATATTTAATATATATGTATAAAGAGGATTTGGCATTAAATAACCTACAATGCTTGATATGGCATAAAATGCAACCAAACCAAATCATATATTTTAAATACATATATATAAAAAGGATTTGGCATTAAATAACTTACAAGGGTTGATATGCCATAAAACCAAACCATAACATAGAGGATTAAATAGTACCAATACGGTTCTTCCACAAGGAGGTCTTTGGCATTAGATACATCACAAACTAAAGAACCAAACCTAAGTAAACCTTGATATCACGGCTGATAATATAACAAAACTTCAATTATATATATATATATATATATATATACCATCATCATCTTCATCATCATCCTGTCGTGCCGCTAGTACGGATATCCCCGACTCTCTCTCTCGCCACTTCTCCCCATCATTCATCGCTTCTGGCAGGTCTTTAGGGCTACATCCCGTATCCTCACATAACAGCTGTTTGTATGTTCGAGCCAGTCGTCCTGCTTTTGCTTGGCCATATGCGGGGGTCCATAGGAGTACATCACTGATGAGTTTGTCCTTGCTTCTCCAGCAGTGTCCTGCGTGTCTGGTTCGTCTAGCTTGGATAGTTTTCGTGATGGGAGGTAGGTGGCCGTATAGTTGGTGCCTTGTGGGGTGTTGCTTCCAGGACTTGTTCAATATAGGCTCGTAATATTCTTGTGTAATTGCCGTCTAGCTTCTTCTTCAGCCGTTTAGTTAGCGTCCAAGTAGTACATCCATATAGCAGTATCGATACGACCGCTGCCTGGAAGAAACTGCGTTTCATTTTATCGGTCACCCAGCCAAGCCGAAACACTACTGCATAGTTTGGAACGAGCCGCTGCAGGCATTGGCCTCCATGTCAATGCACACAAAACTGAATATATGTATTATGACCAAACAGGCGACATTTCCACACTAGACGGAACCTCTCTGAAACTAGTAGACAAATTCACCTACCTGGGAAGCAGCGTCTCATCAACAGAAAAAGACATCGACACACGGCTACCGAAAGCATGGACAAAGCATATATATATATATATATAAAGGATCTTTTTACAGAAAAAAAATGACCTTTTTTTTCCAAAATAGATGCTTACGTGTAAGTTCTTCTTTAATGAAAATAGTTGAGGTACTTTTAATGGAAACTTACCTTGAACTTTTTAGGAGAGTTACCCACCCGATGGTTAGCCATGTATCCACGTGTGGCCCGCTTCTTGAAAAAGTTGCCTAAACCTGTTCTAAATACGAACCAAGTTCAACGTTCGATGTTTCGTTAATCAAACGAAAAGCGGCAACCGTTCTCATGACTCGACCGCGAGCAAAACTATCAATTAAATTCTGCGTAGACAAGCACAAGGCCACAGTTGCGAATTAGTCTGTGATAGAAGCTTTCTAATCTTGGCACCACGGTAGGCGCCATTTCTTTAAACCTTCATTAGAGGAAGTGAAAAACCACACCAATTATCCATAAGCACATTTCAACAGTTTCCCCACTATCTTTTCTTTTTTTTTTTTTTTTTATTCTTTTAACCTCATTTCTAAAATTGTTTTCTTTTTATTTTTATTAAATTTTCTAAAGTCTTTTCGTAATTGGCTTTTTGTAACCTTGCTGAAAATTTTTCACTACTGGGTGAAAAAAAAAAAACTGTAAAAGAAGAGAAAAAAAAACGAAATTGTCGCCTTAAAAAATCTAATTGGAGTTGAATATTTCTTTTTTTTGTAAATCTTGGCTTCTGATCTTGCCATTAGGAGAATACGTAATTACTTCAATTGAAAATATTCGAAATCCTTCAAATTGAATAAGACAATGTATATTCAATAATAGGGGGATTAGTAATTTTCAATAATCCAATTGAAAAAACACTAATCATTCCTTGAAGGAAATGAGAAGAGCCTCAAGGCTTTTATTCTCGTTGTAACTTGATTTCTTTCACCTATTACCGAATAACTTTGTTTTCACAAGTACTTGCTGGTATAGCTGAATGAAAAGAATGTAGTGTGTATAGAATAATAGGATATAGTATTCTACAACTGAATATAGTACTCTATAAGCTTACACAGTCGACTGGGGCTGTAGAATACACCGACTGCTTCTCTGCAGAGGGGTAATACACCCCTAACGAGTGTCCTGAAAATGACACTAAACAATCTGAAGATGATATTCCAATAATGCTAGAGCTTTAGGGAATGCAAAGTTTCCCTTCACTGCCATCGCTCCCAGGTCAAATCTGGCCCGGCGTGGTTGCCCCTGATAGGGTCCTATCTATGGGTCAAATATTATCAAACTGTGTATGTATACTAAACTGAACTGTTTGGAACAGAACTGTTTTGACATTTAAACTGCGTACTTATGCTAGACTGAGCAGCATAAATTGGTACTGTATTAAACTGAATTGTTTGAAATAGAAATGTTTGGATATTTAACTGTGTGTAAACAAAAACTATATATATTGTTATATAGTGGTAAGGAAAAGATACACAGTGAAATAGATTTGATTATTTATTAATTCAAGTGGTACAGTCCGTCTAGTATTATAAGTCTCGCGCTGTTGGTGTTACGTCCGAAGTTGGTCTTACTACTGACCGACGTCCTTTCTGCTTCCCTTTCTGCGTCTGCTTCTGCTTCTCCCGTTCTGCGATACCGGAAGTCACGTGGTACGAGCCACGAAATAACACATACTAAACTAAATTGTTTAAAATAGAACTGTTTGAATAAACTGAATAGTCTGAAATAGACTTTTTTTTTTTTTACAATTAAACTCTGTACTCATGCAAAACTGAATTGTTTGAAATAGAACTGTTTTTGCATTAAAATGGATTTGGTATGAAATAACCTACAAAGGTTGATACACCATATAATCCAAACAAGTAATTAGCTTCTTATCTACAAAATGCATTTACAAATCGTATATTTAATATAGAAAAACAAAATTTGACATTAAATAATCCATAATCGTTGATGTGCCATAAAATCAAAACTTTAATCTGTGTGTTAGTTTATGTTTTTTTGGTTTACGGAATGTTAACCTGTAAAGAAAATTATATACTAATGATAGTGACAGATGGTTTAGTTGTGTTTCATGGCATATCAACCCTTGTGGGTTATCGAATATAAAATTCTATTTCTAGATATACGTGGTGCTTCAATAAGTTTCCAGACTTTTTTCGTATGGGCATTTACAATAGTTGTAAATTCAATATGTTATTGCTATACGTCTTATGAGATGACTGACCAATTTTTATGATTTCAGGTTTAAATGAACAGCAACAGCAGCAATTGGAATACAACCTACTAAAGCCTGATTGTCACAGCTGGTGAATTTCAAAAATGCAATCTGGACGTGAGGACACTTTAGAAGAACGATATACAATAAAATTCTGTTTTAAAGTTGGGAAAAATGCCACAGAAACGTATGGAATGCTTCAGACCGCTTTTGGAGCATTTTGCATGAATCGAGCATCAGTTTTTGAGTGGCAAAAGAGATTAACGGAAGGCAGAGAGTCTGTGAGGGATGATGAGAGGTGTGGGAGGAGTAAGGAAGTCAATACATCAGAGTTGATTGACCAAAGGGTTAGGGTTAGGGTTACTATGTTGAGGTTTTAAGGGAGTTCAGGAAAAGATTCCGTCGGAAGAGGCCAGCACTGTTCAAATCGAGTAAGTGGTATTTCCACCAGGAGAATACACCTGTCCGCAACTTCATCCTTGTCACAGACTATTTAACCAAGATGGTCATCAAGACAGTTCCTCAGCCTTCCTATTGTCCAGACCTTGCTCCCTGTGACTTTTGGTTATTCCCTAAGCTCTGAGGCTTTCGTTATGAGACAATTGAGGAGATGAAAGAGGCTGTGACGAAGGACATTGACACGCTCACACAAGAGGACTTCCATGGAGTCTTCCGGAAGTTGTTGGAACGGCACAATAAGTGCATTGCAGCTGGAGGGGATTACTTGGAAGGAGACTAGAGTTTCATGTGTGTACTATCAATAAAAGAGCCCATACGAAAAAGGTCTGGAAACTTATCCTATGCCCCTCTTGTATTATGTATATATGATTCGTAAGTGAATAGTTTGCAGCTAACTTTATTTTTAAGAGCCAGAGATGATTTGTTTGCACACAGTTAAATGGTTTCAAGTATTGCTATTTTACATTAATAATTCTATTTATTTTGTTGTATACCGTAATACATATAAAAATATACATGGAAACATAATCAACTGTAATGACGACTTCAATAACGAACGAATACACTTTTTTATAAAAATATAAATCTCTCAAACTTTATTTTCGAAAGGGTGATGTTTGTTGTGTGTGTGAAATGAGTGGGAGACAAGGACGGACTGTTATATTGACCCAAGTTCTTCCTCGCCCATAGCAGCACTTCTTTCGCATTGTGGCTTGGGTTGCTCAACTGGGGGTCACTAAGGGCCCAAAGCCCTCTGTCTGCAGCTGGTTCTCACTTCGGCATCCTGTCTCCAACTGTCTCGAACCGTCTGGGCACCTGGTTATATTATTGTCTAACGTCCACTTGCTTCCGCTGTTCTTCCGCTTATTTACATAGGTGCATCTCTTGATTGACGGCTCGTTCGAGAGTAATGTATATAAAAATTATTAATCATTTGTTTGCAGTTAAATCATTTAAAATATTGTTATCTAAACTCTTAATTCTGTTTAAAATTAATCATTTGTTTGCACACAATTAAATGGATTCAATTGTAATATAATAGCCGAAGGATTTCGGTTCATGCCTTTGAGTTTAGTTAGGCTGAGAACCTTTCGGCTCAGCACATGGGTTAGTTAGGTGCAACATTGGGCCAGGTGTTAACGCGGGCGCGCGCGGGCGGATGGAGGTGTCACTCAGATGTCACAATAGTACGAGATGAAACGGGGTGACAGAGTGCGGGTGACGTCACGCACCGGAAGCGCACGGAGGTTTGTGTGAGATTTGAAGAAACTTAGAGTTGAATACTAGACACCAAACGAGAAGGATCGACTTTGGGAGCTCGCAGACGCGAGGTGAACTTGCGCCCTATGGGGACCGCTCGAGTTGCGGGCCAAATGAATAAGACAGCATAGAAGATTGTATCTCTGCTCCTTATGTCGAAACCTTTAACTCAAAGTTAATAAAAAGGTTTCGTACCTGAACAAGAAGTCGTTACGTGTTTTCGAATTTCGAGATTCCAATGTTCTTTATATGTTCTATCGTTATGAACATTATATGTCTATTTTGCACATGGCCATATTCGTGTATCTGACTACGCAACACAATTATTGTTATTAAACACTAATAATTGTATTTATCAAATATTCTTAGGTAAAATAAATAATTTGCACAATGCTGCATGGTTTTGACTCACTAATAATAATAATCCTTAGTTGTATAGGGTTTGGTTTGGTTTGGTTTATTTGGTTTTATGGCACATCAACCATTATAGGTTATTAATGACAAAACCTTTTTTATACAGTAAATAGTTCTATTTCAAACAATTCAGTTTAGTATAAAGATATTTTTTGTTTACACACAGTTGAATGTCAAAACAGATCTATTTGAAAGAATTCAGTTTAGCATATGTTCGCAGTTTAGTTCTATTTGTCTCAAAGATGGGACACAATCTGGTGCTCCCACGCCGGGCCAGATTGGACTTGGGAGCGATGGCAACGAAGGGGTAATCCGCATTCCCCAAAGCTCTAGCATTACTGGAGCCTCACCATCTGATTGTTTAGTGTCATCTCCAGGATACTCGTCAGAGGAGTTTTACCGCTCTGAAGAGGTGCAGTCGGTGTATACTGCAGGTCCAGCCGACTGGGCAAAACAATCCATGGTAAATTATTAAACATACTGTCAAAACATTTGTTGAGCGAAAGGTTAAAATGTTATTGTTTATAGAACGGAAATAAGATGATTGAAGAAACTTCGATTGACTTGTAAGAACTCTGTCAATCGGGCAAGATCAAGAAGTCCTGAAACGAGGGCCATAACACCTCCAAAGCAAGCAAAAACATTTGTTGACCCATGGATATAATTTTAACAAGATCAACTTCTCTGAGTCAAAGTTGACCTGGGAGTAATGACAATGAAAAGGTTCTCTACATTTCCAGAAGATCACCACCAGATACAGTTTATTGCTGTTGGAGGGATTTTTATCTCGTTACAGAGGTGCAGTCGACTTATTCTACAGAGCCCTCACCCACAACAGGCCGAGAACGACCAGAAGACTCCCTTTTCGATAGCTACTACACCGAGGTATAGGAGAGGCCACTACCCCTTTCCTTAGATTGCTCCACTTATCCTTGATCCTTACTTTATAATACTGAGAGATAAAAGCAAGGTGGCATCATGTACCATTTTTTGAGCCTTTGGTATGATTGATCTGGGATCAGTTCTTCCGGACCATTAGCCGAACTCTCTTCCTCTGTGTCAAATGGGATTTTTACGCAAATAATTGGGCTCCATGATTGATAGATTGACAGACTGATTGATTTGTTGGGTGAATTTAACAGTGTGTCATCCCATCAAGGATTATTTCATACCAAGGGGTTAGGGAATTGTGTTCATTGAACGTTCAAGTTGTTTATTAAATATTTTCTTTTTTTTTTGTCTTTTTTTCACACGATCCTTGAGAATGCTTATACTTTTAAACAGATTCATTAAACCCATTTATGGGACCCTAACAGATAGAACCACTTCGTTGTAGAGTGGACCTGAGAGTAATGGCATTGAAGGGGTACTCCACAGTCCTCCTGAACTAAGGCCACACCATTAAATGCCGTTTAGTGTGACAGTTCCAAGTAATTGTCGCTATTTGACATAGTGGGTAGTGAATTCGCCAACGGTCCGAGAGACTAAGGTTCAATCCTATGTTGAATCATTTCAGTGACTTAAAAAATGGTACTTGATGCCTTCTTGCTTAACACTTAGCTTCATAACGTATGGATCAAGGGTAAGATGATCAATCTGGAGAATGAAGAAGTACCTTCCTCGACACTTCGGTGTAATATCAATTAACAAGGGAGCCATCGGGTTGCTCTTTCCAATAGTTGGTTAAGTTACTTAAGATTAATAAGAATTTGTTTGAACACAGTTATATGATTTTGAATATTGTTTCCCTTCATATAAACTATTGTTGGTTTATTTACTGTCGAAGTCAATTCTTTTTTTACAAGCAATTATGCGGTTTCAAGTATGCTTTTACCCAACCTCTCCATCATAAGCGGGATACGACATAAGACGTATTTTTAAGCAGAGTACATATGGTTTTCTTTCTGGTAAATTAGTTACCTTAACACTTCTCACCGATTCTGTTTTCTGTGACGATGACAGTTACGCTGAGCGCACATGTTTGATTTCAAGTAGGTAACTAAAATTATTTGGAAAAAGTTTAACTTTATGTGCCTCTTGATACAAAATCCTTTTTAGAGCTAATAATTTTTACAAAATGTGCTAATAATATCAATTTGAATACATTTTTGAGTTTTCAAGTATTTTTATTCCATATTAATCTTATTTAATATATTTAATCCGAAGATAGTGCCTTATCAGGTATTACTACTCCGGGTCCTAGTGAACCTGAGAGTAATAGCATTGAAGAGGTACTCAATAGTTCTCCAAAAATGGATGCAGTTTAGTATCATTCCTATGTTACAAGAGGATACCCTCAGCATATTCTAATCCTAAGACGATTGAAGTTAGATTTTTTCCTTCTTGTAAACTGGTTGCCCTTCGCTTTGACCTGTTGGATACATGCTCTTCTTAAAGACATAAAAGTGAGGTGAAATATAAACAATATGTTTTCATTATTTACCAGGATGAATCGGAACTTTTACAATATTTTAGTAAGAGTTTGTTTCCGGTGTGTAAATCGCGTGACTAAAGGAGTTCAATCCCTGATTAGGTATCAGCTGTACTTGGCAGTATAGTGGTAGTTGGTGCGCTGACTCATTAAGTATTGGTTCACTCTGTGTGTTTGATTTGAAAGCTGCACAGAAAAACGTACCATGTAGTCTAATTCGGGAACTTTATTTGACGAGTTTGATCTGGGCCATAACTCCTCTGAAGCAAGCAAAAACATTTGTTGGGTGGAAGGTTAAAACGTTGTTGTTCATAGAATGGAAATCAGATTGTTAAAGAAAGTTCGCTTGACTTGTAAGAAATTCGTCTATCGGGCAAGATCTAGAAGTCCTAAAACATGGGCCATAACACCTCCAAAGCAAGCAAAAACATTTGTTGTACGAAAGGTTATGGTGGTGTTGTGCATCGTGTCGTAATGAGGTGGTTAAAGAGATTTCGTTTGGCTTGTAAGAACTTCTACAATCAGGAAAGGTCAGGTTGGCCTAAAGTGGTGGATTCCGTGGTCGTACCCCAAGCTAGGAAGGTAAATCCTGTAAGTAGCACTAGGAAAGTATCAGACGAGTTCAGCAATTTTCAGTCCAGTGTTGTTCGTGAACTTCAAGATAGCGAAAAAAGCACTCAGAAATGCCGAATTGTGTCTCACGTTACCAAAATATTGCAAAACTTTTGACTCTCTTTCGTATTGACTTCGGGTCTCTGTTTTCTTTACAGAAGGAGTCTTTGAGTTCGATCGGAGATCTCAGCAGATCTTAGAAACCACGAAAAATATGTATATGTATATATATATATATATGTGTGTGTGTGTGTGTGTGTGTGTGCATACCTGTTGCCCTTAAAAAAAGAAACCCAGTCAAATGGGGCTGTAGAATAACCCGACTGCATCTCTGTAAAGGGGTAAGACATCCCCCAATGAGTTTCCAGGATATGACATTAAACAATCTAATAGTAAGGCTCCAGTCCTTTTTCCGAGAATGTGAAGTACTCCATGATTGTCATTACTCCCATGTCCACTCTGACACGGAGAAGTAGTACTAATTGTTGTCCCATCTATGAATCAAATAGATTTGTTTGGCCATTTGCCAGTGTGCAAAGAAATTACTAGTGAATTGAATTGTTAGCGTTGCATTTGCAATACTTGGAACCATTCAACTATCTGCCAACGATTGAGTTATAGAATTATTTGTGTTGAATGGTAAAGCTTGGAAACCTTTTACTATGAGCAAAAATTGAATAATTGTTATTATATTGCAATACCTGAAACCATTTAATTGTGTGTAAATAAAACTAAGAGTCTGAAATACTTGAAACTATCTAAGTGCGTGCAAAAATTACAATTGTGGTATTACTTTGCAACACTTGTGTGCAAATAAACGAAACGTGTTCTCTACGATTATCAGTGTAATATGGCAATACTTTTAACCATTTTCTTGTGAGCAAACAAAAGATTAATGTCAAATAGTATCAGTAATGTTTGAGAAGTTTGGGTCATGATAATCTTTCTATGGCTGTTTTTATTCTCATCTATAGAAGCCACCCTTATAGATGAGCAGCAGTAGTTCCCTGATTGAATTATTTGATCCTGGCCGTTAAACCGCAGGATTCATACGCCAAGAGGGTTTAACCGCATGTCTTTACGTCCACCATGCTGCTTCCCATGGCTTTCGAAAAAAAAAATTAAAGTAATTTTTTTCAGGCCCCTCTTTCTTACGCTTTCTATCATTTTTAAGTTTTAACTTAAAGTCCACAATTACTTTTTTTTTTGTTAATTTCCTCGCAGTCCTTTCTAATTCTTAATTGCATCCTTGTAGGCATTCTAATTTATGTTAAATTAGGTTTTTTAGTTCCTAATAAGGTCCAATAGTATTACATTCTCTTGACCAGGTTCAATTGTTACTTGGAATTACAGTAAATTGTCCTTGCATTTAAAGCACAGATAGTATACAGCAGTGATTTTACAAATAAAAAATTAAAAATCATTCTTGCATTTTTAAATGATAATTTAATAAAAGCCAATAAATTACTAACCATTTTTTAAAAACTCTGCCCGTTTTGTAGTGGATATGCCTAGTATGTTTAACACGGTGTTTATTTCCTAATTGGACAGAAATAAGGAATGCAAGTTTTGTAAGTGACGGGAAGAGAGTGGTCATGCTTTTCTATATTTTCTAAGGGGTCCTAGCTAGCTACATTCGCCGACCCATTCAACAATACAATATATATACAGTCATCCCTCACCAACCACGCTACATTCACCAAAATACCGCTCTTGCTCTGGGAGAAGACCAACTTAAAAAAATCCCGAAATGAAGTGCATGATTTTATTTACAAAATGTGTGTTGAGGATGGGAGAAAAACCCCGAAATGAAAAAAGCGGAAAACGAATAAAACCGAGGAAAAATTCCCCGTTTGTTTGCTCTCCCATTCCCGCTTCTATGATACGGAGGCTGACTGTTTTTTGGTGTCCGAGAACACCGAAAACAAGCCGGCGTATGTTTAACACGCTCCCTCTCGACTACGCTTCTGAAATTTTATACTGATATACGTGTTTCTACTGCTTGGTGGGGGCGGGGCATTCGGTTATTCGTTTCCCCCTCTTTTTTCCTCTTTTCTTTTCCTCTGTATATTTTGACATTAACCCTGAATTCACTAAATAATTCTAACCTTATTCTAGCTTTGGCTTTTAGTTTTTAATAAATTCCAATCATAGGCGACGAACTGCAGTGGACCCCTTCACGTGGACGAGCAAAGGCAGGACAACCAGCAAGAACCTACATATAACAGCTGTGTGCCGATACAGGATGTAGCCTTGAAGATCTTGAAGACTAATGGACTCAACCACTCTCCATAATACCGGAAGATGCAGCAATACGAAGTCAGTCTAGATCCGGGAGCTAACCTCGCCCCTGCGCGGTTATGCGAACTAGCTTACCGTCCTATGTTCTTGTAACCATTCTTGTAACCATGCACCTATACTATAACCGTGGTGGTCTGTTCTCTTTGTAACCCCTTTCCAGGGCCATTACACTATTATAAAAAGGGATAGTCTAAAATTCAGTATTTTCATAAAATAATCTTTTTATGAAACAATTCGGATTTTGCATTCCTTTGTTCTCTTCATACTATCTCTGTTGGTTTTCTCTTAAGTCTGAAACACAAGTCTCCTTAAGTCTCCAGGACTCTTCAATGTATCAGCAAAGTCATGGTCTCAATTCCTCGGATTTCCAGTTTTCCTAAAAAGGAGGAGCCTTTGTTGTACGTCCGGGCGGACTGACGGGTGGATTATGTTAAGAATTTATTATTCGATTTTATTGGTATCAAATTTTTTTTTAAACAAACCATTTTTATTCGCTATTGTAAAGTTATTTCTAAATTCGTTTCTATGATTATTTCGCACCTAAAAACAAAGTTGTTTATCAACCAGCTGTGTCAAGGTAAACAGTTGTTCCCCAGCCTCACCAAAGCAAAAGGTGTAAATAGTTAATGATGCTAAATGCTCGTTTCACTATTTCTACGGGAGCGCTAATAATAGTAACCTTATCTGAAGTGTCACTGGGTGCAACCGTCTTATTAAAATCAATATTATTTTCTCTCTCTCTCTCTCCCGCCCTCTCTTTTCTCTCTCTCTCTCTCTCTCTCTCATATTTACCTCTTTTTCTGTCTCTATATATTTGAATTATGCGATTATCATTTCCTTCGTTTCTGTCTTTACCATTAATTTTTCTATCTATCTATCTATCTATCTATCTCAGCCTGTTTCTCTCTCCCTCTCCCTCTCCATATCTCTCTCTCTCTCTCTCTCTCTATCTATCTATCTATCTATCTATCGTCCTTTTTCAAACTCTTTATATCTGTGTATCATTTTTCAATCAGTTCATATGTATCTACAGAGTGGTATATATATATATGTCTGTGTGTGTGTGTGTGTGTGTGTGTGTGTGTGTGCGCGTGCACGAGCGCGCACGCATGTGTGTCTGCGAGTATGCACGCACGTGTATGTATTATTTTAAGTATATTAATAAATCTATCAATCTATCTTTAAATTCTTCATATACATCATTTTTAATCAATTCATATCTATTTACAAAATTTTCCCATCTATTTTTCTTTCTATCCATCTATGTATGGAATGGTTAGTATATATATATATATATATATATATATGTGTGTGTGTGTGTGTGTGTGTGTGTGTGTGTATGTGTGTGTCAGTGTGTGTGCATGTGTGTGTGTGTAACGTTGTGTTTGGGTGTGTGTGTGCGTGTGTGTACGTGTTTGTATCATTTTAAGTATATTCATATCTATCTATCTATCTATCTATCTTTTTTAAACAATTCATTTCTATCATTTTTCAATCTGTTCATATCTATCAATCTATCTATCTATCGATCGATCATTTTTTCCAATCTATCTATCTGTCTTTTTCAATGCATTCATATCAATCTATCTATCATTCAGAATTTTCCTTCTCCAAGACTGATTACAAAAAAAAGTTGAAAAGTCCAGTCTGCCTTATTATCAATCCATAGCTGGAGGGAAAATAGTTGGATCCATAACTTCCTTAAAAGTATTAACACTATGCGAAATGGAAACAGGCTCATCCAGGCTTTGAACTTGCATCACCGTACATATTCTCTACGACGATAGCCTTTCCATCTCGAGCATCTCCTTAGATATGTATGAATAGATAGATAGGCAGACAGGTAAAAGTAAAGTTAGCGACCGTAGTCGAGGGCGACCCGAAGGCTCCCTTTTCAATAGCTACTACACCGAAGTGTAGGGGAGGCGCTACTCCTTTCCCTGGATGGCTCCACTTTACCCTTAATACGTACCTTGTAATGCTGAGTGTTAAGCAAGGAGGTATCAAGTACCATTTTTAAAGTCTTTGGTATGACGCGACCTAGGATTGAACACAGGTCTCCTGGATCATTGGCAAACACTCAACCACTGGGCCATCTTTACTTTTCCAATATTTTCATATCTATTCCAATTTGTTTCTATTATTATCCACTCCCAAATAGTAAATACGTCCTCGCATTAACAGGCTGACTTCTTACAGGCTGAAGTAATGTCATCATCATCATCATCATGTCGTGCCGCCAGCATGGATATCCCTGACCCTCTCTCGCCACTTCTCCCTATTATTCATCGCCTCTGGCAGGTCTTCAGGGTTACATCCTGTGTCCTCACATAGTTGCTGTATGTAAGTTCGAGCTGGTCGTCCTGCTTTTGCTTGGCCATATGTGGGGGTCCATAGGAGTACATCCCTTATGAGCTCGTCCTTGATTCTCCAGCAGTGTCCTGCGTGTCTGGTTCGTCTGAATTGGATAGTTTCCGTGATGGGAGGCAAGTGGCCGTATAGTTGGTGTCTTATCGGGTGTTGTCGCCAGGACTTGTTCAATATTACTCTGAACATTCTTGTGTAATTGCCGTCTAGCTTCTTCTCCAGCCATTTTAATGTAACATGCGAGGCCGTATTTACTAGCTGACCGAGGAATATCTATCTGATAAATATGTTCACACACACACACACACACACACACACATATATATATATATATATATATATATATATATATATATATATATATATAACCCTTTTCCAATTCTTCGTGTGAATCTGTTTAATTTTTGAGGAAATAAATTAAAGAAGGTGACTTATTTTCCAACAACGGTTGACTTAAATGGAGACATCTTCGAAGTAGCGCACAATGTAAAGACAAACATATGACTTTATATATATATATATATATATATATATATATATATATATATATATATATATATAATATACTTTTCAATTTAAACGTATCTGTCTATCTATCTGCTTGTCTGTCGGCACTTTGGTCGTTTTCAAGCTAATCCAATCAATTTTCAATCTGTTTATATCTACGTACCAAGGATTTAAACTATTTTCCTATCTATCTATCGACTGAGATAGATAGATAGATAGATAGATAGATAGATAGATAGATAGATAGATAGATGAGCAGATTAAGATAGATAGGTTGATAGAAGAATACTGAAAATGATAAGAAAAGCTAAGCGGATATAGGTGGACTAATTGAAAAATGGTATATCAGAATGAACAGTTCAGAAAAGATCGATAAATAAAAAAGATATATGCATACATGGAATAGTATTTTGTTTAAATGGATATGGACCCGGCTATTAGGGAACATCTTCGAATTACAAATAGTTGCAGGACCAACAACTAAGATGATTGGTTTTCTGTTCTACATAGAGCTAGGAATAAAATCCATTTGAACATCTAAGTGGCGATCTATATTTCCTTAGATCGCCCCCTCTCTATGTAGACAGAGGACCAATCATAATTTATACATATTGGAAGATTTACTAAATACTGGTATGACATAGTTTCTTATGATTTTTTTGTCACATATTTTCTTCCCATATTTCAAGTTAAATTCCTGTTTTAAATCGTTTCTCTGGTGGTATTGCATGAATAGAGCCGGACAAAAGGGCCCTCGCTTTCTTTTATTTTCTAAAAATAATTTTTCTCCCTTATACAGATGATTCCCCTATTTCTCTGTTTATATAAATGTTCGTGTACCATAAGTTTGATATATATATATATATATATATATATATAGTCATCCACAGACAGACTGTTTCGTTCTATCAGAACTCTTCAGTGTGGCTAGACACGCAGGGTGCTCGAAGCCGGAATCGAAACCCGTCCAACTTTACGATAGACTAAGGCTTCAGACCACACGGCCACGAGCGGACTACGTTGGCTAAGGGAATTTTTAGGTATTTTATATTTAGCAAACAGCAGCAGCAGCCTTTGTTTACATTTTTTCATAACCTACCAGCTACCAGAGAGCTCAATTCTTTCGAAGAGCCTTGCATTACGCTAACAGTGGCTGACAATTCCTTCGCCAGAGAGCTCAACCCCCATGAAGTTTGATATATATATATATATATACTCTTTAGTTGGGAGTATTTCCTTCAGGACAAGAAAACCATTCAAAAAGGAACTTTTAAATTTTCCTGGTAAAGAGTTCAATGTAACTGACATTACAGAGCAATAAATTCATTAAGAAAAAAACAAAACCGGTCACATTAGGATTATAAATTTATTTCCATCCTGTTATGTGTTCTTGATATAAACCAAAAACACGAAGAAAATTTAATAGGATTACTTCAAATCTTATGGATAAAATAAATCAGAATACACTCCCCTTCCCCTATTCTGATTTATTTTATCCATTAGATCTGAAGAAGTTCTGTTAAATTAAATTTTCTTCGTGTTTTTGGTTTATATCAAGAACACATAACAGGATGGAAATAAATTTATAATCCTAATGTGACCGGTTTTGTTTTTTCCTAATGAAGTATATATATATATATGTGAAGAAAAATTGACAACAAATAATCCAAATAGAAAGTGGGGATTAATATTTTTATTTGGATTATTTGTTGTCAATTTTTCTTCACAAATTGTCGGATTACTATCCATTATTTTCTTCCATATATATATGTATATGTAAGCAAAAATTATTCTATAAATCCTTCTCAAACTTAGGGTTTTTTTCGTTGGCATATAAAAGAACACTTTGAAATTGCTCTTCTAAGAGAAAGTTTAAGCAAAAATAAAATTTAAACACAAATTTAAGATATCTAACTCTTCAATCACTGTCTGTTTAAGTAGCAGTCCTTATTTCTTTCATATATATATATATATATATATATATATATATATAATTCTTTATATATATATTTGCCAGGGTGTAATGGTATTCAACCGTAAAACTCCGCCAAAAAATTGACCTTGTGCCGCATCTCTCCCTTCCATTCATCCCTCCTGCGAAGTCTCCTAGGCTGCACCTAGTGTCCGCACAAAGCTGACGTAAGTAAGTCTTTGCTGGTCAGCCAACACTGTCACGTCCACGAGCTGGAATCCATAATAGAACGTCTGTACCATATCCATGATACGGATATGCGAAACGTACATAGAATGTTCATAACATATATACATAGAACATAAGAATCCCGAAACACGAAAAACACTTAACGACTTCTTAGTTCAGGTACGAAACCTTTTATTACCTTTGAGTTAAAGGTTTCGACATAAGGAAGAGAGATGCACAATTTTTGTATGATGACTTTTCCATCAGCCCCCTATCATGTGTGGCACCCGCCACAAGGCCACAGGCCTGGCTTCGGCGAGCAAGCGAAAGTCAACCTTCTTCCCTCGAGCCAGGACTCAACTGCTGACTTTTTCAAATCTCCCAAAATCCTCCGCGCGCGCTTCCGGTGCATGACATCATTCACATCTCCTGGTCAAATCCCCCATTTAGGATTTTTATTTTGACATCTATGAACGACATACCCTCCCCGCGCGTGTTAACACCTGCACTCAAGTTTACACCTAACTAACCTATGTGCTGAGCCGAAAGGTTCTCAGCCTAACTAAACCCAAAAGCAAGATATATAAAACGAAATCCCTTGGCCATTATATTACAAGTCGCTTATGAGTTCGTCGTTGATTCTCCAGCAGTGCCTTAAATGTTTTGTTTGTCTTACTTGATTTGTTTGGCTGATGAGAGGCTAGTAACCCAATTAGTGTGAACGGTGAAATTTTAAACGGTTTAGTGAAATTTGTGAGATTTTGAATTCGCCCTAATTGGTAAAATGAATAAAACAACAACAAAAAAAAAAAATCATGCAGACGAATTCTTTGTTAAAACCACAACCAGTTAGTAAATACGGCTCCGTATGTTACATTAACAGGCTGATTTCTGACAGGCCGATCTAATGTTACTCTGTTGAATGAGAAATAGTTAGCTGAATCATGGCCAACTAGTAAATACGGCTCCGCATGTTACATTAACAGGCTGATTTGTAACTGGCCGAAGTAATGTTGGCAAAAAAATAATCCATTCATGGCCACATATGAAATTAACCTAAAAAGAGAATTAACTTTTAAAAATTGAACAGAGAAAATAATATAATCTTGTTGGTAGAATTTAGCCGACAATGATTGATATGATATAAAACCAAACCAAACCAAATAATATATGATATATATGTATAAAGAGGATTTGGTATTAAATAACCTGCAATAGCTGATACGCCGTCAAACCAAACCAAACCAAATCATATTTATCTAATATATGTGTATAAAAAGTATTTTGCATTAAATAACCCACAATGGTTTATATTCCATAAACCCAAACCAAATCATATATATTTGATTTATATGTATAAAGTGGATTTGGCATTAAATAGCTAATAGCGGTTGATATACCATAAACCAAACCCTTCAGGTGCTATCATTACGGAGAAGAGTGGGCCTGGAAATGTTACATACCCTCTACTTGAACTTCTATCTTCTAGTTGCCCAGTCGGCTGGGGCTATAGAATAGACCGACTGCTTCTCCGCAGAGGGGTAAGACCCCCCCCACCAACGAGTGTCCTGATATGACACTAAACAATCTGATCGTGAGGTTCCAGCGGAGTACCCCTTCATTGCCATTGCTCCCAGGTCCACTCTTGCCCGGCGTGGTAGCACCTGATAGGACACGATCTACGGGTTAAATAGAACTAACAGCATACTTATGCTAAACTGAATTGTTCGATTAAACTGAATAGCTTGAAACAAATGTTTTTGACAATTAACCGTACTTACATTTAAACTACGTGCTTATGTTTAATTAAATTATTTGAAATAGAACTGTTTTTCGACATTAAAACTGTATTTACACTTAACTGAATTGTTACATATAACTGCTTGAATAGTTTGAAATAGAAATGTTTTTGACCATTAAACTGTGTACTTGTGCTAAACTGAATTGTTTTAAATAGAACAGATTATTCACAGAAAAATGGATTTGGCGTTAAATAATCTACAAAGGTTGGTATGCCATAAAACCCAACAAACCAAACCATCTATCTTCTAGGTTAAATGTCCGACATTGGTCAGTGCCCATCTTTTTACCTCGCTCTTTCGTGTTGTCGTCTGTCTCTCTCTCTCATCTCCTGTCTCCTTGTTTGACTTGTCTTCTTCATGTGGTTTTTCTCTGTGTCTTCTCTGTTTCTTCATCATCATCATGTCGCGCTGGTATCACGGATATCCCTGACCCTCTCTCGCCACTCCTCCCTATCGTTCATCGCCTTAGGCAGGTCTTCAGGACAACATCCCGTATCCTCACATAGCTGCTGAATGTATGTTCGTGCTGGTCGTCCTGCTTTGGCACGGCCATGTGTGGGGGTCCATAAGAGTACATCACTTATGAGCTCGTCCCTGCTTCCCCAGCAGTGTCCTGCATGTCTGGTTCGTCTAGCTTGAATAGTTTTCGTGATAGGAGGCAGGTGGCCGTACAGTTGGTGTCTTGTGGGGTGTTGCCGCCAGGACTTGTTCAAGATTGCACGCAGCATTCTTGTGTAATTGCCGTCTAGCTTCTTCTCGAGCCGTTTTGTTAGCGTCCATGTAGTGCACCCGTATAGCAGTATCGATGTGACCGCTGCCTGGAAGAAACTGCGTTTCATTTTATCGGTTAGGTCTGATTTCCATATAATCGAGAGCCTATTGATAGCTGTCCATGCCTTCGTTGATTTGAACTCACGTGCCAACTCTGTTTCTTCAGCCGGTGTTACCAGTAACGATAGGAACACATATCTATGTGCATATTTTCTTATCTTAATTCTCTAAAGACACATTTATTTCATCCACGAGTGACGAGTATGGTGGAAGTCGGTCCTTCCCTACTCGGTAACGGATTAACTCCCCGTAGAAATATTTTAGGTGCTTATAGATGCTCTTCAGTGATGTCCTGTCTTCATTGCCGATTTCGGCTCCGGCAGTAACCCCAACTTGGGCCCTGAAGTACCAAGCTACTTCCTTAATTTTGTGCTACTTATGGATTGTGGGGGGGGGGGGCAGAATACGTACTTTTTTTTGTTAACTCTATCCAATGAGAAGAGTTTTGTTTTCCCTCCTTTGCGTATTTAATCCGAGTTGAGCTCGTTTCTAAGTGCTATACTCTTTCCAAAAATTTTATCGAATCTACCAATACTCGTCAATGATAAGCTATTCCCATATCTGAAAATTAAAACTGTATATATATATATATATATAAAACTGTAATTGAACAGTAGATCGTAGCAAGATTTTTATCTGACCATACACTTAAAATACTCTTACTTAAGCAATTTCCCACCAATTTGTAACTGAAAATTTTATTCTCACTGTCATTTTTAATCATCAACATTTTCGACATAACGGCAATGATTATTTCGATATAACGGCAATAATTATTAATTGCTTCACTTTACCCTTGATACGTACCTGATAATGCTGAGTGTAAAGCAAGGAGGATCAAGTACCATTTATCTTAGTCTTTGGTATGACGCGACCTCGGATTGATGCGTGCGATCGGCAAATTGTCACCATTTTAACTTATTGATTTATATATATATATATATATATATATATATATACACAATAGTCCATAAATACATTTTAGGTGCTTATAGGAGCTCTTCAGTGATGCCCTGCCTTCGTTCCTGATTTCGGTTCTTTAAACATCATATCGGCTCCGGCAGTAACCCCAACTTGGGCCCTGAAGTACCAAACCACTTATGGATTTTTTTTGGGGGGGGGGCTGAATTCGTACTTTTTATTGTTAACTCAAGCCAATGGGAAGAGTTCTTTTTTCCCCACCTTCGCGTATTTAATGACAAATCCGAGTTTGACAAACTATATATATATATGTATATATATATATATATATATATATATAAACTGTAATTGAACAGTAGATCGTAGCAAGATTTTTATCTGACCATACACTTAAAATACTCTTACTTAAGCAATTTCCCACCAATTTGTAACTGAAAATTCTATTCTCACTGTCATTTTTAATCATCAACATTTTCGACATAACGGCAATGATTATTTCGATATAACGGCAATAATTATTAATTGCTTCACTTTACCCTTGATACGTACCTGATAATGCTGAGTGTAAAGCAAGGAGGATCAAGTACCATTTATCTTAGTCTTTGGTATGACGCGACCTCGGATTGATGCGTGCGATCGGCAAATTGTCACCATTTTAAATTATTGATTTATATATATATATATATATATATATATATATATACAATAGTCCATAAATACATTTTAGGTGCTTATAGGAGCTCTTCAGTGATGACCTGCCTTCGTTCCTGATTTCGGGTCTTTAAACATCATATCGCCTCCGGCAGTAACCCCAACTTGGGCCCTGAAGTTCCAAACCACCTCCTTAATTTTGTGCTACTTGTGGATTTTTTTTTTTCGGCAGAATTCGTAAATTTTATTGTTAAATCTAGCCAATGGAAACAGTTCTTTTTTCACTCCTTCGCGTATTTAATGACAAATCCGAGTTGAGCTCGTTTCTAAGATCTTTGCTCACGGCTGCACTTTTCTGGTGTGTTCGTCCATTTTTCTTTCTTCCCGAAATTTACCCCTTTACTTTGAATTGTTAATACTAATTCTACTTTCTTGCCTCTGTTTATTGACTTAGTTTTTTTTAAACGAAATTTACTATACAACCGGTCTATAATTAGCTATGCTATTTCCGAAAATTTTATCAAAACCACCAATACTCGTCAATGATAAACTATTCCCATATACGAAAATTAAACCTAAGCTAGTTATACCAGTCACCTTTTGCTATTCTTTAAAACACTCTGAGATTATATATATATATATATTATTATATATATGGATTTCAGCTGAAATAACAATCTTTGGGGAGGGGAATAAATGTTACTACTCTTACTAGTATTTGTTCAATGTTTTTACTTGCCCAGTCGGCTGGGGCTGTAGAATACACTGACTGCACCTCTACAGAGGGGTAAGACCCCCACACACCTAACGAGTGTCCTGATATGACACGAAACAATCTGATGGTGAGGTCCCAGCAGTGCTGGAGCTTTGGGGAATACGAAGTATCCCTTCATTGCCATCACTCCCTGGTCCACTCTGGCCTGGAGTGGTAGCACCTGATAGGGCCCTATCTATGGGTTAAGTAGAACTAACGACATACTTATGCTAAACTGAATCGTTTGATTAAGCTGAATGGCTTGAGGTAGAAATGTTTTTCACAATTAAACCGTACTTACATTTAAACTGCGTGCTCATGCTTAATTGAATTATTTGAAATTAAACTGTTTTTTGACATTGGAAATGTATTTACGCTTAAATGAATTGTTACATAAAACTGCTTGAATAGTTTGAGGTAGAAATGTTTTTGACAATTAAACTGGGTGTTTATGCTAAACTGAATTGTTTGAAATAGAACTGATTATTTACATAAAAATGGATTTGGCGTTAAATAACTTACAAAGGTTGATATGATATAAAACCCGACAAACCAAACCAAACCAATGTCTTTACTTCAAATTAACGTTTCCAGCCTGCGTTTAAACTTCTTACAACCTGAATACCTTTCGCACAAATTCATGCTCTTACTATCATTTCTTCATACCGTCTCTCATTCATACCTATTCACGCCCACATTCTGATCTTTAAATAAAAACAAAAAAATACGGCTGATTACTGATCAGATGAATCTAACTAAAATCGTATGAAACAATTTATTTAGTTAACAAATGACAAATTGAGACTTCTTTGCTAGACCTATTTGCTTCTAGTTCTTTACGCTTTAGAATCATTTTGGTCATGATTGAAACTAACCAATCAGAGCCGTGGTCTAAGATAGACCACAGGTTCAGTCACTGTCAGTCAAACAATGATCCACAATGTTTTTCCACGGGTTTAACTGTGGAAAAAAAATCAAAGAAAACGGCTTTGAGCTGACAAAGAAAAGGAGCAGAAGGTACCCCGCAAAAACAATTACCGACGCCGACTACGCCGATGACATAGCGATTCTGGCAAATACATCCAACCAAGCCGCAACAATACTGCATAGTTTGGAACAAGCCGCCGCAGGCATTGGCCTCCATGTCAATGCACACAAAACGGAATACATGTGCTTTAATCAAACAGGCGACATTTCCACATTAGACGGAAGCTCTCTGAAGCTAGTAGACAAGTTCACCTACCTAGGAAGCAGTGTCTCATCAACCGAAAAAAGATATCGACACGTGGCTAACGAAGGCATGGACAGCTATCGATAAGCTATCAATCATATGAAAGTCAGACCTGACCGATAAAATGAAACGCAGTTTCTTCCAAGCAGCGGTCGTATCGATTCTGCTATATGGATGCACTCCTTGGACGCTAACAAAACGGCTGGAGAAACAGCTAGACGGCAATTACACAAGAATGCTGCGAGCAATATTGAACAAGTCCTGACGGCAACACCCCACAAGGCATCAACTATACGGCCACCTGCCTCCCATCACGAAAACTATCCAAGTTAGACTAACCACACATGCAAGACAATGCTGGAGAATCAGGGACGAGCTCATAAATGATGTACACTATGGACCCCCACATATGGCCGAGCAAAAGCAGGACGACCAGCTCAAACATACATACAGCAGCTATATGAGGATACGAGATGTAGCCCTGAAGACCTGCCAGAGGCGACGAACGATAGGGAGAAGCGGCGAGAGAGAGTCAGGGAAATCCGTGCCGGCGGCACGACATGATAATGTATGATGAAACTTAATTAAATCAACTACAATATCCGTTAATAATAGATTTCACCAATTACAGTTGTAATGGCAATGAAGGGGTACTAAACAAATCTCCAGATCTCCAGAACCGGAGCCTCACACTCAGATGCGATTTTCTGTGTTTTAGGGGTTGTACCTATTTGCAAGGGAATGCAATCAGCTTATTCTGAGCCCCTCCAACAATGTGGTTTATGACAATTTAGTTCAATCTTGCACGACCAAATAGAAAAGACCAAATGAAGGTCGACTACAATATTGTTGTAATGTTTTCTTTGTACCACCAAACAGAAAAAAAGAAGTTATTGTTCTTTGTCGTAAATTTCTGAGAGAGTCATCATGAAGCTTGTAGAAAGGACCGGCTGAAATAACAAAAGAAGGGGGAAAAAAGAAGTTCAATTAGCTAAACATCTCTTGGAATAATAATTACTCTCTCCAAGATTACAATCTTTGAATCATTTTTTTTATTGTGGGAGGTTGGAGATTCTTAAAAAATAATCTAAAGTTTATTGAAATCAGATATTTTCTTAAATTTCAATCTATTTTTTAAAGGGTCCCTTTCTTCTGATTTTAAAGACTGTTCTTTATTAACTAGTTCGGTCCTATTGAAAATCAATAATAGATTCGTTTCTTTTTTTTAAATTATTTTTTATTAGGCACTGATTGAATAAGAGGTGTTTTGCGATTGTCATTGTCATAAATCAATTAAATAGGAAACGTATTGAAAGAAAAAGATAAACGAGAAGAAAATAAGATTTTATCATATCATATTTACCCAACCCCTCCGCTCGGGCAGGATATGACACAAGGTCAATTTTTAAGCGGAGTTTAACAGGTTTCAATTCAGAGTTTTCCTTCTCTTAGACTAGTTGCCTTACCAAGGCTGAAGAACCTAGTCTGCCCTACTATTTACTTAAAGCTGGAGGGAGAATGATTGGATTCATACCTTTCCCAATGTGAAATGCAATCAGCCTCGTCCAGGATTTGAACTCTTGTCGCCGTGTCCATTTCCTACGACGATAACCATTACGCCACGGGCATAAATTATTACAACTTTATGATTATTATTATACTCCTTGGGAGTTTTTCATACAAACTTTTACTGATGTTCTTTCACTGGATTTTGATTGACAGCAAGTTTCCTCATGTCTCCAGGACTCTTCGAAGTATTCAGACCAATCTCATCCATGTTGTAATTTGGATGGTCTCGATTCGTCCTACGATTTCCAACTCTTCCAGATCCCCCCTTATAAAACCTTTGGGGATCATTCCAAGTGCACCAATTACAATTGGTATCACCGTCATCTTGATATTCTACAACTTTCTTAGTTCTTTGCAAGGTCTAAGTAGTTGACTCTTTTTTGCCTTCTTTGATTTTCTCGTTGTGGTCTTTGGGACGTCAAAGTTTATTATACAGCAATTCTCTTTTTCTTTTTTTTTCTTTCTTTTTTTTTTGTTATCACTATTTTCACTGAGATTAAGTGATCTGTTTGCATCTCAATATCCCATAGAATTTTATGCGACTCATTTTATTATCATTATTATTTTTTTTTTCTTTTGAGAGTTTTTCACACCATCGTTAACTGATAGTTTTCCACTGGAGTCTGAGAGACAGCAAGTTTCCAGGACTCTTCTCAGTATTCTGGCCGAACTTAATAATGCCGTAGTTTGAATGGTCTCCACTCGTCCTCTTTTTTCCAAGTCCTCCAATCCCTTTAACAATTCTTTGGTGATTATATCGAGCGCACCAATTCCAATTATTATCACCGTCACTTTCATGTTCCATAGGTTTTTCAGTTATATAGCAAGGTCTTGGTACTTATCCCTTTTTCGCTTTCAGTTTTACCCTATGGTAGCTTATATTTATCATTATTATTTCACTCAGCGGTGGTCTTTCACGGTAGTCAAAGTGACAGCAAATCTTCTTAAGTCGAGTGGACTCTTCTCAGTATTTTAGTCAATCTTAACAATGCAGTTGTCTGGATGGTCGCGTTTAGTCAACTGAATTTTTCTTCCTCCAAACATTTTATTTCGAGCCTTTGGAAACCGTTCCAAGTTCTCCTATTACTAATAGTATCACCGTCATTCGCAATTTTCCACCTTCTTTTAGTTCATTTACAAGATTCAATAATTTATTGATCTTTTCTCTTTCTTGTGTTTTAGCTCAGAAGTTTACCGGAATGCAAAGTGTACGAGACGACAAGTTCTTTATTTCTTATCAGTCATTACGTGGTCTGGTCATCTGGCTGGCATTAGTTGATCCGTGGAGGTGCCCGTGGTATAATAGTTATCGTCGTAGGAAATGGACACGGCGACACGAGTTCAAATCCTGGATGAAACTCATTGCATTTCACATAGCACTAATACCCTTGGGAAAGGTATGAATCCAATTATTCTCCCTCCAGCTATGGGCAAATAGTAGGACAGAGTGGATTCTTCAGCCTTGGTGAGGCAACTAGTCTAAGAGAAGGAAAACTCTGAATTGAAACCTGTTAAACTCCGCTTAAAAATTGACCTTGTGTCATATCCTGCCCAAGCGGAGGGGTTGATAAATTGGATTAGTTGATCCGTGTTTGTGTCACCAAATCCTGGAAAATTAATATTCCTAACGAGTTTTCACACTAGCTAGTTAGTTGATAGGTTTTCACTGGAGTCTGAGAAACAAAAAGTCTCCTCAAGTCTCCAGGACTTTTCTCAGTATTCAGGCCGATTTTTGTAATTCCATAGTTGACATGTCCGATTTTTGGCCGATTTTTGTAATTCCATTGTTGACACGTCCCCCGATTTTCAACTCTTCCAGTCCTTTTCCGATCTTTTGGAGACTGTTCTGAGCATATTAACCACATTTATTTTTTACTCCTTGAGAGTTTTTCACATCAGCGTGAGCTTATGGTTTTTCACTGGAGTTTGAGTAACAAAAAGTCTCCTCAAGTTTCCAGGACCTTTCTCAGTATTCTGTCCAATCTCAACAATGCTGTAGTTTGGATGGTCTCCACTCGTCCTCTTATTTCCAGGTCCTCTAGTTCCTGTACTAATATTTTGGTTACTGTACCAAGAGCACCAATTACAATTAGTATAACCGTCACTTTCACTTTCATATTCAAAAGTTTTATAATTATTTTCATTATTATTATTATTATATTACTCCTTGTGAGTTTTTTGCATCAGCTGACACTAATGGTCTTCCCCAGGAGTTTGGGAGACAGCAAGTCTCCTCACTTCTCCAGGACTCTGCTCACTATTCTGACCGATTTCAACAATGCTGCAGTTTCGATTATCTCCATTCGTCCTGTTATTTCCAAGTCCTTCAGTCCCTGGTGACTGTACCAAGTGCACCAATTACAATTGGTATAAATATCACTTTCATGTTCCACAGTTTTTTCACTTCTCTAGCAAGTTCCAGGTACTTATCCTTCTTTTCATTTTCTTTCAATTTTACTCTCTTGTCAACCGGGAGAGCAAGAGTATAATTATTATTATTATTATTATTATTGGCAAATTTTTACACACCAGCGTTAGTTGGTGGGCTTTAACTGGTGTCTGATTGACAACACGTTTCCTTTCCTCTAGAAGACACTTCTCAGTATTCTAGTCGATCTCAACAATGCTAGATTGTGGATAGTGTCGATTATTCTGATGAATTTCAGTTCCTCACGTCTTTTTTCGACCCTCCCAACCGCACCAGGTAAAACTGATACAACCATCCCCCTTTTGTTACTCAGTTTTTTTGAGGCGGTGGACTTGTTCTCTGGTAAGGCCGAAGTATTTGTCCATCTTTTCTGTCTATTCGCTTTCTTTTATTATTTCTCTCGGATCTACGGGAACGACAAAACCCACAAGATGACAAGATTTTTGTTCTTGTTAATTAAGACTACGTATGGTCTTCTGGTCGGAATTCGATCTTCGAGAATTTTATGCATTTCATTCTTTGTGACTAATTCTGCTTTGTGCAGATACCATGCAGGGTCAAAGATTATTCCCTGGGACAATTCTCAATTGAAAAAATCAATTCAGGTAACTTGATTATGTAGTAGAGCTGACATCTACAGGGTGGAACGATAAAATTGTCGTCCTAAAGAAAACAACACTACAGCTTTATTTTTAAACTTTTATTGAAAAAATCAATTCAGGTAACTTGATTATGTAGTAGAGCTGACATCTATTCAATGTAGCCGCCTTCAGCCTCAATCACCGCCTTGATACGGATCCGGAACAAGGAGCATGCCTTTTCCACAAGCGCCGGCGGGAGTTCGGCGAATACTCGACGGATGGCGGCGATCAGGCTGGCTTCGGTGTTGTGAGAGGTCATGTTAGTGATGTTCACGACGTATGACCAAACGAAGTAGTCCAGCGGGTTTAGGTCGGGGGAGGAGGGGGCGCATGACGGGCTTGATTAGCCTAAGGTTCTTTGCCTTCTCAGTCAAGATCTGACTTGTCTGGCGCCTGTAGGACCTACACTTCAAGTCCTCCTTCACACATGCATTCACAGTTATGTGTGTGATGCCTAAATCTCTGTCAATCTGCCGGATAGGCCGCTGGGGAGTTTCAATAATGATTGCCTGGACCTTTTCGATGAACTCCTTGGTCCGGGTCTTCCTGGCGGTGTCCTTTCGCTCCACCTCATCCAAAGGTTCGTCCGATGCGTTGAGCTGTGCCCTCAAGCGTTGGACCGTCCAGATTTGCATTTTGAGGGTGCTGGCAATGGTCCTGTTGTCATAAGTTGGATCGGTAGAGAGCATGAGTTGTACAGCGGCGCATCTCTGATCTCTTTCAGACATGATAGAAGGCTCCTATCGCTCTTGGGATTTGTACACAACTGGCCAACTAGTAGATGGTCTGCCTCAAAAAAAAGAAAACCGGTTTCCATTAAACGGGAATGGAATCATGTTGTCTTTTCTAGGGCGACAATTTTATCGTCCCCCCCCCACTGTACAAACAGTCTTTCACAGAATTTGAACTCCGATTACTTTGTCAATTTCCAACAAGGTTAACCGTTATACAACGAATTTGTTTCGAACATCATAATATATTAATTTAATCATATATCATATTGTATCATATTGTTGCGAGATCGAAACTTACGTACATCATGGACTCTTTCAGCACTATATTACTATGTGAGATAACACCCTCAGTGTAGTAGTAGTAACCTAATACCCTAGTAGTAGTAGTAGTACAAAGATACTAGAAGTACGACTACCAATATTGGAAACCAACGGATAGTAAGCTCCGCTCACCCTTACACTATCCGTTGTACCTTTTTGTTAATATATCTTTCTTACCTCTAACCGTGTTTTCCTTCCGTGGTCCCAACCTTTGCATCCACATCAGTGGCGACGAGGATATTTATTTAATGTCTGTTTTATATATTCTAATCTAATACTGATAATTTTAAATGTCAATTTGACTAGTCGTGAGGGCCGTAACATGAACTGCTTTTACTGGTTTAAGTTGATCTGGGAGTAATGAAATCTTTATTGCATAAGATATCTCATTAGTATAACCAACGAAAACTCTTCGGCTATGTACTCATGATAATGTGGAAACTTAAAAAGCAATGCGATAATCTATGCAAATTAAAATAAGCAAAACACCATTTTTCAAAATGAGGGTTAAAATACAGTGACTGTATCTACAACAGACTCCTATCACAATTTTTTTTTTATTTCAAGCAATTCAGTTTAGTCAAACAGTTCTAAATCAAAAAATTTAGTTTAGTATAAGTATGATTTTTGTCCTCACACAGTTAAATGTCAAAACAGTTATACTTCAAACAATTCGGTTTATCATTAGTACAGTTTCAATGTCACAAGTATAGAAATGTCAAGTTATAGAAATAATTCATCCTAGGAAATCATTTTAAATGTTTGACTGTTGATCATAATTCTTGAAATTCTTGTTTGATCAACATTCAAACTTTAGAAATGATTTCCTTGGATTAATTATTTCTATTCCTTGATAAATAAGGGACACCTGAGGAAGGTTGAAGGATACAGCAGCCGAAACGTTGTGTTACAACTAAAAACAATAAAGATGAAGACAACAATCCGAAAAACCACAGACAATATATGCGAAGAACGTTATTCCCCTGCCGGAGAATGTAAATCGAATGATGGACCTATGAATCAGGTTTACCCCCACAGTATTCACGAGCCCATTGCTGACCATCAGCGTCCTGGAGACATTTTTTTGCAAGCGAAGAATTTAGTGGCCCAAAGGTAATCAGATAGCTAATTGGACAAACTTAGACCAGGAGCTTTCTTTTTACTGACCACCCATCTTGAGGGCCCATTGATCAACAAATAAAATCTTTTAGCGGAATTATATATGACGTTTGTCTC
Source organism: Sepioteuthis lessoniana (assembly GCA_963585895.1). Lineage (NCBI taxonomy): Eukaryota > Metazoa > Mollusca > Cephalopoda > Myopsida > Loliginidae > Sepioteuthis > Sepioteuthis lessoniana. The sequence continues at coordinate 65,005 of CAUZXS010001433.1, read as the reverse complement.
GAGTGTTTTTGGGCAGTAACGCATAAATGAAAGAAAACGAACCGAATAGATAACGGTTATAGAAAGGATTTCAACATGAATGGTATACACGCGGAGCCACCTTTCTCGTGTAATTACGCAAAATCAAGAAACGGTTGCTATGACATCTAACAGCCGTAAGTAAACGCTTTTTTAAATCACAAACTGCACCAAAATGAAGATGAACGAACGTCCAATGTAATATCCGCTTTTAGTTGATCTTGTGTATACATAGATATATATTTCTTTTAAATACCCTATCCGATGGCAAAAGCTGCTCGGTAGCGCCAGGAGTGGCAGTACCGCCTTGAGCTACCGAAACTGTGTTATCACCCTGGTTGGCGGCTGATGAAGCTAGGGTATCGCACGTGCTTTCACACGTTGTATGAAGAAAAAAAATACATCTTGCTCTATATAATATAAAAGTTCAAGTATATATATATATATATATATAATGTTATACTTATTTTTATTTATCTATTTATATTTTTTTTTAGATTAAAAACTCTTCTTTTTTTTTACTTTCTTTAATAAAAAGAAAATTAAAAAGTGATCTCTGTATTGAGGGAAAAAAATAAATAAGAACTTTTTTAATCAAAGTTGATACATCAGACCAACAGAAGACGTCAAATTTTTTTAATGCGATGACATGAAATCACAGATTGTCATCAAATGGTTCAATATCTACAAGAAATGAACGTCGGTCCCCGAAGTTGAAAAATCAAATAACATTGACATCATCATAATATCATTATGATCGGCGCCATATTCATATTATTATTATTAAATTTTTCTCCTTTGAGTGTTTTTCATTCCAGCGTTGGTCGATGGTTTCTCACTGGAGTGACAGCAAGTCTCCTCAAGTCTCCAGAACCCTTATCAGTATTCTGACCGATCTCAACAATGCTGTAGTTTAGATGATCTCCACTTGTCCTCTTTTTTCCAAGACCTCCAGTCCCTGTACCAATCCTTGCCCAGTCGGGTGGGGCTGTAGATTATACCGACTGCTTCTTTGCAGAGGGGTAAAACACTACCAACGAGTGTCCTGATATGACACTAAACGATCTGATGGTGAGTTTCCAGTGATGATGGAGCTTTGTATGCAGAGTACCCCTTCATTGCAATTGCTCCTAGGTCCACTCTAGCCCGGAATGGTAGCACCAGATAGAGCCCTATCTATGAGTTAAATAGAACTAACTGCATTCTTATGCTAAACAAAATTGTTTGAATTAGAAATGTTTGACTAAACTGAATAGCTTGAAATGGAAATGTTTTTGACAATTAAACTTAACTTACATTTAAACAGCTCGCTTCTGCTAAACTGAATCGTTTTAAATGGAACTGTTTTTTGACATTGAAACTGAGCTTACACTAAACTGAATAGTTTAATTTTTTTAATAAAAAACTGTTTTGACATTTAACTGTGTAAACAAAATCCGTACTGATATTAAATTGAATTAGCTGAATTAGAACTGTTTTGACTATTAAACTGTGTACTCATGCTAAACAAAATTGTTTGAAATAGAGCTGACTATATGTATAAAATGGATTTGGCGTTAAATAACCTACAAAGGTTGATATGCCATAAAACCCATTCAACCAACCAACCCTGTACCAACAGCACCAGTTACAATTGGTATAATCATCACTTTCATGTTGAACAATGCTTTTTTCAATTCTCAAGCAAAGTCCAGGTACTTATCTTTCTTTTCACTTTCTTTCAATTTTACTCAGCAGTCAACCGAGATAGCAAATTCCTCAATTCGGCAAGTCCTCTCTCTTTTTTTAATGTTGTTTTTGAATATTACCTCTCAGGTCTCCAGGATCTTATTATTAAAACTGATCTTAACAATGCTGTTGTGTGTACGGTTTTGATACTACCACTGATTTCCAGTTCCTACTGACACTTCTCTTGGCTCTTGGGAACAGTTCTGAGCATACCAACAATGATGGGTATTTTTTCAGTTCTCTGGTAAGCTCCGAGTATTTGATTATTTTTTCACTTTCTTTTATTTTCACAATGAGATCCGCCGGAACGGCAAAATCCATTTTTATCTTTGTTTTTTCTTTTTCTTCTGTTAATTCACACTAGCTGGGATTAAGTAATCCTTCTGTATCTCTAAATCCCTGAGAATTATATGCGTCTCAATATCTTGACCTAATCCAGGCTTATGCATTTACCATTTGGTAAAATGGTCAAGTTACAATCTCTTGCACAATTCACAGTGGATTACCTTTCCCATCCAGTCATGCTAAGTCTTGTATTCCTTCTCTATGTTATTTAATTAAGGTAATGATTTTTTATATTAATAATTTTCGTTGATTATATTTTATCTAGTATGGTAAGGCTTTGAACTACTCGGTAACTCTTAGTTCAGATGCATAGTCGGATGAACACTCTTATGCCCTCGCAAAAAGGATATGACATTCATCATCTGTCATAATAAACCTCCAGACGGAAAATGGGACTGGACAGTTGTTGGATTA
>CAUZXS010001433.1:50000-60000 GCA_963585895.1 Sepioteuthis lessoniana | reverse complement strand
ATACAAAAGAGAAACGTAATAGCGTCAACTTTCTTTCACATTTGATTCTTCGCTTTGGGTTATTTTGTTTTACAATTTTTCTCCATATTGTCAGATACTTTTCCATTATTTACTTCCATATATTATCGTACGTAAATAGTTTATGAACAACATACAAAAGCAAAATTGTAAAATGTATAAAGAGGATTTAGCATTAAATAACCAACAATGGTTGATATACCATAAAATGCAACCAAACCAAACCATATATATTTGATATATATATATCTAAATAGAATTTGGCATTAAATAGACTACAATGGTTGATATGCCATAAAGCACAACCAAGCCAAATCATATATACACATATATATATATATATATATATATATATATATATATGAAGAGTAAATAAAGGAGTGTAATCCGACAATATGTAGAAAAACTGATAACAACGATCCAATAAATCATTCCTTCCTCTTGGATCGTTGTTATCAGTTTTTTTTTTTTTGCAAACTCTTTGGCTAAATTCACCTTATTCATTAAACAATCCTCGTATATATATATATATATATATATATAGTAAGTAAGTATGTAAAGTTGTCTCCCTTTAGTCGAGGGCGATCAGAAGGCTCCCTTTTCAATAGCTACTACAATGGGGTGTCGGGGAGGGCGCTACTCCTTTCCCTGGATTGCTCCACTTTACCCTCGATAGTACCTTATATTGCTGAATGTTAAGCAAGGAGGGATCAAGTACCATTTTTAAAGTCTTCGATATGACGCGACCCAGTATTGAACGCAGGTCTCCCGGATCTTTGGCAATCACTCTACCCACTGGGCCAATGAGCCGGTTATATATATATAATTTAGTATTAAATAATCTACAATGTTTAATATCCCTGAAAACCCAACCAAACCAAATCCATACATTTAATATATATGTACAAAGAGGATTCGGCATTAAATAACCAACAATGGTTGATACATCATAACAACGTTGCATCGGGTAATAATAAGTGATCAAGTTGATTAAACCATTGAATGAGCTTGATTCTCACTTGGTTTCTTATACCTCGGATTTTGTCTAAAATTAAACTCAGCTTAATTAAGGACCACAGGGCGCCAAAGATGGTGTAATGCTAAACTAGCAAACCTACATGAGTGAGTCTGAGTTTCATTGGGTGACCAATTCATATGGCCCTGTGCCACATCTAACAAATGAAAGCTTAGTAAATTACTAGTAAAGGACTTCAACTAAATCATATTAGGTGGGGTACCTTGCTTTGCATAATATTTTGCCAGTTAGCAAGCTGACCAGAACTGCTGAATTTGATTCTCACTAAGTGCCCTAAAATTCTATTTTAATCTTCTCTGCCACACACTCGTTTGCACATACACAGACATACGAGTATCAGTACTATATGAATGCTCGGTCGGCGGAGCTGTATTCCCTGATTATATCCCCTGCTGAGGAGTACCCCCCACAAAAAAAAGTGGTGATCTGGCTATGACACTAAACTGATTCTAATTGTAAGGCTTCACTCCTGCAGATTTGGACTATGTTGAGTACGTCTCCATTTCCATTACTCCCAGGTCCACTTTTTGGCAGGAATTGTATTACCAGTTAGGATCCCATGGATATATTTTAAAATGATTCGCATTTGATAAGAATACATATTGCCGTACATGTATTTGTTTAGCTACGAGTAGCATTTACCCGCTTAATGAATGCATAGCGTAAAACTACAATGATTAATATGCCATAAAACCAAACCAAATCAAACGGCGTGATTCTCAAAGCCACAGGAAATGTAGCATGGTGTTCATTCATAACATGGTGTCCATTCAAAACATTGATCTCTGAGCTTCCACAGCTATTTGAGAGGCATAAAGCAAATCTACTCTAAATGAGTTGTTCTCCTTAGCTTATTATTGGCACAATATTTATTCCTCTACTTTAAAAATAAAAAAAATATGTGCATCTATTCTCTTGCCTATCGATAGCTATCCATGCTTTCGTTAGCTGTGTGTCGATGTCTTTTTCGGTTGATGAGAAGCTGCGTCCTAGGTAGGTGAATTTGTCTACTAGTTTCAGAGAGGTTATCAGACCTGACCGATAAAATGAAACGCAGTTTCTTCCGGGCAGCGGTCGTATCGATACTGCTATATGGATGCACTACTTGGACGCTAACTAAACGGCTGAAGAAGAAGCGAGACGGTAATTACACAAGAATGCTGCGAGCAATATTGAACCATATTGAAGTCCTGGCGGCAACACCCCACAAGGAACTGACTATACGGCCACCTGTCTCCCATCACGAAAACTATCCAAGCTAGACAAACCAGACATGCAGGACACTGCTAGAGAAGCAAGGACGAGCTCATCAGTGATGTACTCCTATGGACCCCTGCATATGGCCCAGCAAAAGCAGGACGATATATATATACCAGCAGCAGCAAACTGTTTATATACTAGTGTAAAACACTAGAAACGTGTTGAAGAACAATAAATATCTTTTAAAAAATAACTTGACAAAAATACTTAATATCATGTGACTATAAATTCTTTGTATTGAGATTAGTTATTTTGAAGTTTTAATGGTATACAAAGGATTTCCTGAAACCATATAACTGTATGCAAACAAATTATTGTATGTCAATACATAATGACTTGAAGCCGTATAGTTTGGGTTTGGTCGGGTTTTATGGCATTTCAACCATTATAGGTTATTTAATGCCAAATCCATTTTTATACATATAAACGGTTCTATTTCAAACAATTCAGTTTAGTATAAGTACGTAGTTTAAATGTCAAGACTGTTTTATTTCAAGTAATTCCGTTTAACATAAGCACGAATTTTAGTTCTATTTGACCCATAAATAGGACCATATCAGGTGCTAGTACAAGCGTCCAGAGTGGACCTGGAAGCGATGACATTGAAGGGATACTCCGCATTCCCCAAAGCTCTAGCATTACTGGAACCTCACCATCAGATTGTTTAGTGTCCCATCAGGACATTCATTGAGGTGGTCTTACCCGTCTGCAGAGATGCAGTCGGTGTATTCTACAACTCGAACCGACTGGACAAGTTGAAACCAGTCACTCAATAAATCAACCACACAATATGAAAACAACAGCCGTTGTATGAAAGTCATTCCTGGTCAGCTTGCTACTCATATGGATCTACGATATGGTAACCTTGCGCCAAAAGAGAATCAGTTACTTGGTTACCTTGTGGAAGCTAATCTAGTAAATCATTGTTTGTTCCTCGCTGGGCACTCTGTTATTGCAGTCTAAAGCTAGACTAAGCAAAACGTTATATATATGCGGAAGTAAATAAAGAAATTAAATCCGAAAGCATGGAGAAAAGTAGAAAAAAGAAAATAATTCAAATTTGATGAATTCATTATGACACGTTGAACGTTTCGGTTATAATAACTTTCATCAGGACTTTAAATTCATGAAAAGTGTTGTTGAAATAGTAATGGATGATTGATGAAATAAACAAAAATCCATCGCTATTTTAACAAAAAGTTCACGAATTTAAAGTCCATAAGAAGGTTATCAAAACCGAAACGTTCAACGTCGACTTTCATAATAAATTCATCAAATTCGGATTATTTTCTTTTTCTACTTTTCTTCACACACACACACACACACACATATATATATATATATATATATATATATTTATATATATAATTGAAAAGTCACAAATGACATTGACTCAACGTGTCTGTGTGTCTGTGTGCGTACTTAGAGGGGGTAAAAGAAAGAGAAAGAAGAGAGAGGTAGTGGAGTATGAGGTGGAGGCTCTGAAGGCTGTGGTGAAGAAGACGTCGGTGGTGGAGATTTTTAAAAAGTTGATAGGTGGAGGAGATTGAGATTGAAGAGGGAGTGTTGGAGGTGGGGGTGGTGGTTAACGAGGATGTTAAGGTAGGGGTTGGGAGGGACGGAGGTTGAGAGACGAGGAAGTTGACTACATTCCAGTTCATGCCTTGACGATCCTTAATTAGACTCTCATATCAAATGCGTCTTCATGTCTCTATTTAAGGGTGTTTACCGTTTTATTTCTGCGTTAAAATTTATTGTTATTTTCTAATTTTCCGGACAAAGCTTCGCGTATGACTAATAAGATCTTTATTCAGATTAAGAGTGTCATCGCAAGAATAAAAAAAAAAAGGTTTCGACATTTGATGGAATTTCTGACAACACTACTTAAGTAAGGGAGATAACCATGACAGAAATGGAATGTAAAGTCGGCCATATTGAAGGAGCCAAAACCTTTCTATAAACTAAAAAGATTTCTATAAAATGAACTATTTTACAAATCTTTAATTATTAAGATATATCAAAAATATTTACGTTTTTGTGCATACTTTTACGTAAAAGCCTATTTTATGTTCATACATTAAGACTGTGAATAAATCTGTGTATCTATAGTTTACTGATTGCAATTTTTTTCACGCCAGATATAACTAGCTGTCATGCTTGAAATCCGAATGACTGCTCTCCAGGACACTTCTAAGTATTTTTGTCGATCTTAGCATTGCTAGGGAAGGAGTAGCGCCCCCCCTACACCTTGGTGTAGTAGCTATCGAAAAGGGAGCCTTCGGGTTACCCTCGACTATGGTCGCCAACTTTACTTTTTTTACTAGCATTGCTAGGACTAAATTGAATTACTATTTAGTAAAAAGTAAAGAAAGTTAACGACCTTAGTCGAGGGTAACCCGAAGGCTCCCTTTTTCAATAGCTACTACACCGAGGTGTAGGGGAGGGTGCTACTCCATTCCCTGGATTTGCTCTTTACTCTAGATCCTTACCTTATAATGCTGAGTGTTAAGCGAGAAAGCATCAAGTACCATATTTTGAGTCTTCGGTATGACTCGACTTGAGATTGAACCCCGGTCTCCTGGACCACTAGCGAACACTCTACTCATTAGGCCAATGGCCCGGTATATTTCAATTAAGGTAATAATTTGATATTTTATTGCTTGTTATGGTTAATAACAGATACAGTTGATACAGTATTTTTTTTTCTGATTATAAATAGTTAACATGCCGATAATCAGTCTAGGATTTCTGTTTCCGCTTTTCTTTTTTCAAGGTTCTAAGGAAATGCTTCAAGTGCTCCGTCTTTGATTTGTATGACGATGATCTTTATATTTTACAACTTTTTAAAAAACCCTCAAGCAAAGTCCAGGTAATTCGCTCTTCTTTAAACTGACTCTGTGATCTATTTGAGCAGCTATGTCCAAAGATTATTCTTATCATCATCATCATCATCATGTCGTGCCGCTTGCACGGATATCCCTGACCCTCTCTCGCCACTTCTCCCTATTATTCATCGCCTCTGGCAGGTCTTCAGAACTACATGCCGTATCCTCACATAGCTGCTGTATGTATGTTCGAGTTGGTCGTCCTGCTTTTTCTCGGCCATATTGTTATATTTTGACCTTCGACCCGGCCCAAAAATACTATTCCAAGGTAATACACCGGAAGGAAGTGACACATTCCAACGACCAGTAATCGAAAGAGATCGTGTGGGCGGATTAAGGCTTATGATATGGGACAAGGTGAAGGTCCCATTGTGCCATTACAGTCATGCACCGGAAGAGAGTAACCTCTGAACTGCATGACAGTTATTTCCGCTTGATGACGATTAAACGTCCGATTTCAAAGATCCAGTAGGCGATCGTGTGGGCGTTGAATTATTATTTAACTCAGTTGAGTTTGGGGTGCCAAAGCAGTTGCCAGCAGACTCCCAGAGAGTTAGAGACGAGATGTGGTAGGGAAGGCCACACCCGACCGAGGGGGACCTCGGAAATCCCCGATGCAGTTGCCAGCAGACTTCCAGACAGCTAGAGACCAGATGTGATAGGGAAGGCCACACCTGACCGAGGGGGCCCTCGGGTAAGCCCCGATGGAGTGGACCCCAAGACCTCTGGTTGAGCATCTAAGAGAACAAGAAAGACACAACGTGACGGTCATAACAGTGGGGTCAAAATATGAAGTTTATGTTCGGTCTCCAGCATCCTCTCACATGCAAACCCTTGAACAACCCTTTCGAACCCTTGCAATAAAATGAGAGGTAAAATGTTGTTAAAGAAATCTTCCTGTGTCTTCCTTCAGGCGTTTTCCTTCATGCGTCTGTCTTTGATGTTGTGTCGTTGTGATGCATGAACGTGTAAATGACTAAATAACAATATGTGGGGGTCCATAGGAGTGCATCACTTATGAGCTCGTCCCTGCTTCTCCAGCAGTAGCCTGCATGTCTGGTTCGTCTAACTTGGATAGTTTTCGTGATGGGAGGGAGGTGGCCGCATAGTCAGTGCCTTGATGGATATTGCTGCCAGGACTTGTTCAATATTGCTCGCAACATTCTTTATTATTACTCCTTGAGTGCTTTTCACGTCAGCGTTTGCTGAGTATTTAACTGGAGTGACAGCAAATCTCCTCAATTCTCCTGGCCTCTTCTCAGTATTCTGGCCGATCTTAAAAATGATTTTGTCTGGATGATCTCTATTCTTCCTTTTCATGTCCTACGGTCCTTTTATTAATCTTTGGTGACAATACCAAGAGTACCAATTACAATTGGTATCACTGTCACTTTCATGTGCCACAGTTTTTTCAATTCCCTAGCAAGGTCGGGGTACTTATCCTTTTTTTCGTTTTCTTTCAATTTTACTCTCTGGTCAGCCGGGGCAGAAAAGTCCACAATTCTGCAAGTTCTTTTTTGTGGATTATTAAAAGGTCCAACCATTTGGCTGAGATTAGGTGATCCATTTGTATCTCGTTTTGAAGATTTTTAAAAATATTATCTTTGCAAATTTTTCACAATAGTAATAAAGGACGGTTTTCCTTGTTTCTTCATCTTTTCTTGTTACATACAGTCTGTCTATGTCATTTTGCCAGTGTAATGCCTTGGTTTTCATTACCAGTTTTCTCGCCTTCTCGTGTATTTTTCTGAGTTACTTTCTCTCCCAATTTAGGATGGGTCTGGAGTATATTAACAAGGAGCTAACTCAGATGTCTATTCCTTTAAACATGTCCCAGCAGTAGATTTTGGCATTTAGTTGTTTCTTGTGTTTGTATTCTTTCTGATTTTGTATTAACATTATTATCATTATTATCATCGTTATAATTTCCTTGCGATTTTTCCACACTAGTTAATTTCTGAGGTACCAGACCACCGCTGAGCCACCTGGCATTCGTGTTGGGTGGAGTATCAGTAAGAAGCATAGATTCATATTGCGCAAGACCTACGGGTCTTGTGAATCTATGACCTGCAAGATCACCTGGTATACGTGCTGGGAGACTTAGCAAAGGCTAGCATAACTCATATTGCCCCAAGTGATCCTATGAGCAACATTGTCTTGCAACGCACGAGTCTCAACTCGAGTGCGACCTCCCTCTCCCTTACTCCGACTATAAAATTACTTTGTTTCAAATCCTATTAGGTCGGAGGTATGGATCAAAATTACCAATTTGAACAAAATTCTGTGAGATAGCAAGTCTGTTTAGGTCTCCAGGACTCTTCTCAATATGCTAACTGATCTTAAAAGTGCTGTAGTTTGGATGGTCTCGATTTTTCCTCAGATTTTCAGTTCACGTCCTTGGGGAATGTTCCAAGGGTGCTAAATACAACTGGTATCACCGTCACTTTCACATAACGCACAATTTGTTTTCTTTTCTTTTCTTTTTTTCGACCCTCTGGCAAGATCCACGTATTTTCCCTTCTTTTCAATTTTTTTTTTCACTCCAAATATCCGCTGGAATATCCTAATTCTCTTGATGACGAGATTATTTCTTTGCGTCATTTAACACCAGACCGATTCTTCTAACTAGCATTTTGAGATTGGTTTGTATCTCAAAGTCCCAGAGAATTTTAGGTATTTTATTTTCTAGGACGGATTCTGTTTTGTGCATTTACCATTTATTAGCATTGTCAAATTTCCGTCTCTTGCACTATTCCCTGTGGATCTCCTTTCCTACCCACTCATGCCTTGTCTTGTATTTCTTGACTGCCAGTTTTTGGCATTCACATAACTTGCACCTTCATCACAGCCATACATAACCTTTTCCATTCGATTTCGTATTGTCTGTAAATAATGTCTTCTACCTTATGGTATTCCATACAATTAGAACAGGATTTTGGTGGTATCATTGGCCCAGCGGTTAGAGTGTTCGCCAATGGCCCGGGAGACCTGGGTTCAATCCCAGGTCGAGTCATACCAAAGACTTTAAAAATGGTACTTGATACCACCTTGCTTAACACTCAGCATTATAAGGTACGGTTCAAGGGTAAAGTGGAGCAATCCTGGGAATGGAGTAGCGCCCTCCCCTACACCTTGGTGTAGTAGCTATCGAAAAGGGAGCCTTCGGGTCACCCTCGACTATGGTCGCTAACTTTACTATCATAGATGTCGGACATTTCCAATGGTATGTCGGATAGCTACTGAGAACAACCTGACAAAATAACGCCTGTCGTCTCAGCAGATATGAGTCAATTAATTCTTCGACGCAAAAAAATTGCATTCATCGGCACGTATTAACGTTTGATGAACATTTTTGGAGTGAATGAGAGTACAGTTAGGTGGTGGGTTTTGCGTTTTGACAGCGACGAAAACTTCTTCTATCCAATGCTTTTAATGTTCTTTCTAGATATGTTAGAGTTTCCGTGTAAATAAACATGAAGCGTTACTTTCAGGGCGCACTGTATATTATTCTTTTCTTTTTCTTTTTCTTTTCTTTTTTTTTTTTTTTTTTTTTTTGTTTCGAAATGATTTACGAAAAGGAAAGTGTTGAAATATGTAAAATTTAAAGAAAATATTCAGTCTGGAGAAGCGAAATGAATAATTTTAGAAAAATTATGAATGCAGATTCAGCAAAAATAATTTCTTTTCGCTTTCATCGTGAATTTCTTTTTTTTACTTTTTTTTTTTTTCATTTTTCTTAAGCTGGTTCATTATTTTTCAAGATTTTATTTATGCTAATAGACGAGAAGTGAGTCAAATTTAGGTCAGTGCGATAACTGTCGCGGTTTCAAATAATTCATAGAATAATTTTGAAAATATTGATAAAGGGAGTAGCTGATTGAGAATCTGCATATATATATATATATATATATATATATATATATATATTGAACAAAAAAGTTCAGACGGTGAAAAAACAGAAACATTATTATTGCCGCAAATTTTAATGAAACTTTATGGGCATAGATACACATAGGAAGTGATTATTTTCCTTGATTATTGTCGTCAACGTTCCCTTAGACGTAGCGAAAAGTTTTAATTTTCTAGAAAGAAAATTCCTGAGAATACAAAAAATTGGAAATTTCTAGGAATTTTTTTTTTCTTAATTTCATATTTTAATTTACGATTAGTCCTTTGCTAAGTGATTATTTTCCTTAATTATTTTTGTCCAAGTGCCCTTAGTTGCAGCGAAAAGTCATAATTTTTAGAAAGAAAATTCGTGCAGATATAAAAAAGATTGGAAATTTCTAGGAATTTTCTTCTCCTTGATTTTATATCCTAATTTGAAATTTATCCTTTGCTAATGGCTCGTAAGTAGTCATCGTGGTAATAATCAAAAATGCTTTAGTATTTCTCGATCCGTTTTTTCTTTCCGATTATACATATATATAATGCAAAGCTCTTCGAACGAATTGAGCACTCTGGTATCCGGTAAGGTATAAAATGTAAACAAACGTAGTACGCTTGTTGGCTTAGTGGTCTAATACTAAGTCTAACGTAAAGTTAGGCGGGTTTCGATCTCAGCTTCAAGCGTCCTACGTGTCTTGCCACACTGAAGAGTTGTGATACAACGAAACAGTCTGTCTGTGGATGACAATATATATATATATATATATATATATATACACACAGATTAATAGACAACTTAACGTTTTTTCTGATTGACTGCTCAATATTAAATGATGAGTATACGTGTGGGAACGTTCAGTTTAGCATAAGTACGCAGTTTAGTTCTATTTGACCCAGAGATACGACCCTATCA